>OX456986.1:97879291-98154291 GCA_949752695.1 Melanostoma scalare
CAGGAGAAGTACCGGAAGCAGATGGCAGCAGTACAAAGATGTGGAGCCCTGCGAATAGCAAGCTCATACCGGACAGTGTCAGAACCAGCCGTCCTTGTGATCGCAGGCGTGACCCCTATCGATCTGCAAGCTGCAGAAAGAAAGTACGCATATGAAAAAAAAGCGGAAATCAGAACAGAAGCGGCTTACGAGGAGGCTAAGGAGTTGACAAAACTAAAGTGGCAAGAGCGCTGGAGTTCAGAAACTAGAGGACGATGGACCGCAAGGCTGATTAGGAACGTGGCTGAGTGGAATGACCGGAAACACGGGGAGATAAACTACTACGTAACACAGTTACTCACCGGACACGGATATTTCAACGCCTTTCTCCACAAAATTGGCAAACAGAGCAGTTCATCGTGCCAGTACGAGGACTCACAAGAAGATGATGCAGAACATACCTTCTTTGTCTGCAGAAAATGGGAGAACCTCCGTCAGAATCTACAAGCAACGACTGGAGAAATTACACCGGAAAACATAGTGCAGAAAATGCTGCATAGCCATGCAAACTGGCAAAAAATCTGTGAGTACGTCGAAAATATTCTCAGAAGCAAAAAGAGAGAAGAAGAACTAATGCGGGTTAGCAGGTAAACCCAAGATAGCATAGAGCAATAACAAAATACACCCTTGAAGTAACTAAAAGGAACGAGGTAAGGTTTAGTCGGTATTGCATGACGCGAGTCCGACATACTAGGACGCCAATCCTGCAACGGCCCCAAAGATGCGTAAAAGCATTCCCCCTCCCCCTATAGGAAAAAAAAAAAAAAAAAAAAAAAAAAAAAAAAAAAAAAAAAAAAAAAAAAAAAAAAAATTATTGGCCCTAATGAAGAGTGACTGGATGAATGAAGCTGGAAATTTCATCATGGCAGAGTAGGAGACGCACTGGTCGATGATTCGAACTTTAGATACAACAAATTAGAAGAAGAAGTTGCATGAAAATAGCATCAAAAACATTACTTAAATATTAATTATGTAATTTCGTTTCTAAAATTAATGCACACTGCACAGTCCTTTTTTTCATTTAATTGTCAAAGTTTACGAGCGCAGTTACAAGATCTTAAACCAATAAACATTTTCTTAGGTGGAAATGTGCCGATATTCTGAGTGATTTTAAAAAGGCTCGAAAAAGAGTGACTTGTATGATACGTCAAGCTAAAAGATCATTTTATATTCACAAGTTTAGGCTACGTTTATGACCGAGCGTAATCGCAACGCGCGATGCGATGAGAATCGCTCCATCGCTTGTCACATTTTCGCTATGTTTATCGCGGGCGATTGAGTGTTTATAGTAGCGCGTAATCGCAAGCGATTGAAAGTTAACAACACAACTCAAAATTTTTTTTATTCACCTAGGAGCAGTTGAGAAAGCAATATGCGTGCATTAACTCGCAAAATTTTATTGTTAGAGAACAGCTATTTGTTGCGCAAAAAATATTTAAAAAATATAAGTAAAACAAAAAATTTTCAAGTGCACCCAATCGCCACGGAACGAAAATATTATGGTGAATTCCATCATTTACACGTACGCCTTTTACAATTTCCTGAAAATTTTAAAGAGTACTATCGCATGAGCAAGGAAACTTTTGAGTACATCTTAAAAGAAATATCGTCAATGATTGAAAAAAGAACCAGAAATCAGAAAACACCAATAAATGCTGCGGAAAGACTGTCACTGACCATTAGGTGAGCAGTAAAAAAAAAAAAAACAAAAAAACCTTACAATTACTTAAACGCGTGCTGATATTCATATGCACACGAAAACAAAAGAGCAACAAAGAACCGTTAGTTGTGTTACTGCATACAGTGGGAAGCAAAAGTGAGTGCATGTTTAAAAATTCTATGTTTCAATATCTGTAACTTCCACAATATTAAACCAAATTCAACCAAATTTTCAGTAATAATTATTTATTATGTATTAAAAGAAATTATCTTCAAATTGAAATTGGTTGAATTTGGTTTAATATTGTGGAAGTTACAGATATTGAAACATAGAATTTTAAAACATGCACTCACTTTTGCTTGCCACTGTATATAAGAACAAATCACAACAGCGAAGCGCGCATTTTGTAAATTTTTGTTAAATGTAACAATAATTAAAAACAATAAAAAACATATTAAATATATTTACTCACGTCCCAAGTCACATTTTTTTTCAACATCCTCCCAAGCTTTTCTTATTATATTTTGATTGTGGTAATCTGTATGGCGCAAATTCCATAAACATTGATTATCACGCACACACTCTATGAAAATGTTCATGCTGTTTCGCTGGTTTCGCTCAAATGAATCAAAATATTTTGATTGCAAATTTTCGTCGCTTTTATCGCTTGTAATCGCTCAATTCGCTTTTCGCTAAATCGCTGTGTCGTGAACACCACCATATGCACTAATATAATTTATCGCTAGTAGCGATTCTCATCGCATCGCGCGTTGCGATTACGCTCGGTCATAAACGTAGCCTTAGGCCTTAGGCTACGTTTATGACCGAGCGTAATCGCAACGCGCGATGCGATGAGAATCGCTACTAGCGATAAATTATATTAGTGCATATGGTGGTGTTCACGACACAGCGATTTAGCGAAAAGCGAATTGAGCGATTACAAGCGATAAAAGCGACGAAAATTTGCAATCAAAATATTTTGATTTATTTGGGCGAAACCAGCGAAACAGCATGGATATTTTCATAGAGTGTGTGCGTGATAATCAATGTTTATGGAATTTGCGCCATTCAGATTAAAATAAAAATAAAATAAATAGGGTGGCGCAACAGAGCGAGGAGCCCCTGGGCCTAGCGCATTGCTCACAACCATGCCTTGTGAGGGAATGGAGGGGACCTACAATTTTTCGCCGGTTCCGAACGGCTAATTGAGAATGCGCTTTTCATGGCAATGAATTTACTAACGGAGGACTTGCCAATCCCTCGCGAAAGGCGATACCCGTGGAAAAACATTTTGGCATTTTGCCTCTGCTGGGATTCGAACCTTGAACCTCTGGGTTAGCAGGTGGACATGCTAACCATTACGCCACGGGTGCCACAATCGAAATATAATAAGAAAAGCTTGGGAGGATGTTGAAAAAAAAATGTGACTTGGGACGTGAGTAAATATATTTAATTATTAAATAATTTAATATTTTCGTTCCGTGGCGATTGGGTGCACTTGAAAATTTTTTGTTTTATTTACATTTTTTAAATATTTTTTGCGCAACAAATAGCTGTTCTCTAACAATAAAATTTTGCGAGTTAATGCACGCATATTGCTTTCTCAACTGCTCCAACGTGAATAAAAAAAATGTTGTGTTGTGTTGTTAACTTTCAATCGCTTGCGATTACGCGCTACTATAAACACTCAATCGCCCGCGATAAACAAAGCGAAAATATGACAAGCGATGGAGCGATTCTCATCGCATCGCGCGTTGCGATTACGCTCGGTCATAAACGTAGCCTTAGTCTCTGTACCTCTTCGAAACATTTTTAAAAACAAGTGAAAGATATTGGAATTTTACAGAAATCTTCTAATGACAATGTGAATGTGCTAAATATCGACGGTTTGAATGAAAAATTCTCAAATCCTATTCAAGGCTTCCAAAGAAATAGTCAGCAACTTGTGTACAATACAGCTCACAATGCGTTTAAGTTCAGAGAAGTAGACGAGTGCGATGTTGGGTATGTAATTTTTGCAGTTAAATCGAAATGCATCGGTCTTGACGAAATACATCCTGATTTTATAAAAATTCTTTTACCGAAAATACTTCCATTGACGACGTTTGTTTTCAATACAATTATCATCAGAAACCAGTACCCCATGGAGTGGAAAAGTCTCAAAATAATGCCTGTACCAAAAAATTCCAACAAAAAAACCGAATATAGGCCAATTGCAATTCTTGCGTTTCTATCCAAAGTTTTTGAAGTTATTGCAAGTAACCTAATGAAAAGCTTTATTGACTGTTTGAATGCACTAAATCCACTTCAATCCGGTTTCAGAAAAAGAGCACAGTTGCACAACTGCGCTCCTAAAAGTTACCGAAGATGTTCGTCTTGCTTCAGAAGAATCCAAAGTGACGCTTTTGACGCTCTTGGACTTTTCAAAAGCATTCGATTCTGTTTATTCCACAATTTTATGTAACAAACTTAGCACACAGTTCAACTTTTCTTCAAACGCGATGAAGCTTATTTTTTCATATCTAAGTAGCAGATCACAGACTGTTTTTCATAAATTTTCGAGTTTTTTAAACTTAAAGACGGGTGTACCACAGGGTTCGATACTTGGGCCTCTGCTTTTCTATTTGTTTATTAATGATCTTCCTGGCACAGTTAAATATTGCAATTATCATATAAATATGCAGATGATGTTCAACTGTATTACAGTTTTCCTCTTGAATTGGTTGAAGATTCAATTATGAAAATAAACCAAGACCTAGCTTCTGTTTTTGATTGGTCAGTTCGGAATCAATTTCTATTAAATCCATCGAAAATTAAATGTGTTCCTATGTTCAAGCAACTCGTATCCCATCGAAATTTCCGCAATATAATTTTAAATAGTTGTTGAAATGCTAGATAAAGTTCATAACCTTGGTGTTATATTCAATAACACAATGACTTGGAAAGACCACATAGTTCACATAGTAGCTAAAATATATGCAGCACTACGTAGTCTAGCTGGATCAAAATACTTTCTTCCTTGTGAAGTCAAACTAAAATTAGTTAAGTCTTTGATTCTGCCTATTGTGACTTTTGGCTGTGAAATTTTTGCTGATTTGGATTGCGAATCTTTTCGCAAGCTCAACTTGGCCTTGTTACCAGATTTGTATTCAACCTTCGTAAATATGATCATGTTTCAAGTTTTCTTAAGAAAATTTTGGGATGTGACCTCATAAGCTTTCTTAAATTTAAATCCCTGTCTTTTCTCATCAACCTAGTAAAAAGTAAATTACCCGTTTATCTGTCTGCTAATATTTGTTCTATGTCTTCGCGTAATCTATCTATCAATCCGAAAACTTATAGCTGTGTTAACTCGCGTCGTCAGTTTTTCATTTTTGCCGTAGCATGTTGGAATGGTCTTCCTTTGTCATTAAAAAACAAGATACAACAGAAACAATTTTTATCCTTAGTTTTCTCTCATTTATCACAGTAAATTTAACTTTTTTTTTGTAATATCATGCAAATTTTCTTTGCTTTAATTTTTAATAATAAATTTTTAAACTTGTGTAAAGTATGTATATAAAGTAAGAATCTTGTACCTGTACTATTTAAAAGAATTTTATTCCTACTGTACAGCGTTGCTTTTATGCACAAATAAATAAATAAATAAAATAAAAATGTATAGACACTATCGTTAAGAAAATGAATGTATTAATTTAAACAGAACCTCACATGGGTGACGAAGAAATTTCAATTTATTTGACGAAAGATTTCAATTAAGTTCCAAGTTTCACAAGGCACGATTGTCCAGCAGCAGGAGTAGCTATCTATAAAAGGTTTTTTTTTTTTATTTTTTTGAGGCCGGCCTATCTACTAAACACTCTACCACTGCACCAAGGCCGCCCCTATAAAAGGTTGCCTGATACAACTGCCATATTTTGCACAAATCATATGTTTAGAACCAATGTTTTTGATATCGGCGACCTTTGTGTTTGTCGTTTCCAATCTGAAAATGAACATCAAGTTATAATACATAGTTGGTGTTTATATTTCACCGAATACGTCCTTAAGTGTAATACGACAGTTTTTATATAAAAATTTATTTATTTATTCTAAAGACGCTTCTGCATACCTTCACGATAAAATTGGGGAGAGATTTGATGATTTGCCAATGATTTTGAGTGGTGATTATAACATCAACTTCGCCGATGTTACAAATGTGCCACTTTTTTAATTTTTAAAAGAAGAATATTATTTAACAATGACGAACGACCGCAGCCTTAGTACAACGAAGTATAAATCGACAATTGATGCAGTCTTTGGGATATACAGTGAATCACAAAAGTAAGTAAGCAGCCTTAAATTTAAAGAGTTTTGCCTCCAAGCAATCGTTTTCAAAATGAATAAATGAGAAAAGATTTTTTGAAGTGAACCTTCTTATGCGACTTGCAAACATGAATGCGTAACACGTTTATCGCGGATTATCGATTGCATACTTTTCGGCACTGCTCGCAATTCGTCATTCAGCCAGACGATATATTGTAGTGAAATGTGTTCTTCGCTGAAAGTTTGCATTATTTTCGGAGAAAATAAAATTAAAACTAGTTCTTTGTTCTTTTTAATGCCTTCAAATGAAATAATAGGTGTGGGTAAGTCATTTATCTTACAGCAAGACAATGATCATAAACATACTGCAACTACTGTTAAAGAGTGGTTATTTTATAACGTTCGAATCCAGCTTAAATCACCACCTCAGTCTCCCGATTTGAATGCCATAGAGCAATTATGAGAGCATCTCGACCGTCAAGTTGGAAAATACGAGATTACGACGAAAGACGATCTTAAGAGGGTTCTTCAGGAGGAATGGTTTGAAATTGGTCAGCGTATCACTCAATATTTGGTATATACTCAATGCTTTCACGTATAATGTCAGTTATAAATCCAAGTGGTACCCAACAAAGTACTAAACGGATGTAAACGTTGCAACATAGTTCATACATGAATTCAACTTTTTCTTAAGCTGCTTAATTACTTTTGTGATATGAATGTGTTACTTTTTTTAGTTTGAGCGGAATATTTCTTAGGGCCGGTTTGTTAAATAAGCAATTTGGTTATCAAGGATTCTTCTTAATCCATGATTAATAATCTGTGATCACCAAAGTGTGTTTGTTCGCATTTTTCATAGCTTGGTTAGCAAATCATGGGTTAATCAAAAATCGTTCCATTTTCCAGTCTATATGTCAAAACTTAATCAAGGAAATCTATTGAAAATAAATTCGGTTGTCAAAACTATCGACATTTGAATTTAATTTCATTTTAGTTTCAAATACATGTGAGTATGCCGACTCGGAAGACCTAAATAAAGAGCCCCAAACTAATTGCCAATCTAACAGAGCTATGAGTGGGTCATCAAAGCAAAAAGCATCTAGCATAGCTCTCAAAGCCGCACAAGATGCAAGAGCAGCATCAAATACTCAAACCGCAGCCGGACAACAGGGTTATCATCAGTTTTAAGCTCAGTTGACTGAAAAGGCTTTGCAAGCTGCTCGTGCTGCATTAGTTAGAAAACAGGGAATTGTCGAACAATTTGAAAAAGAAGTTCGCGAAGCTGAAGCTGTAGTACAAGAAGAAACTGCTTCCATACAAAACACCCAAAATAATGTAAATAATGCCATGTAAGCTGCTCAACAAGCAACCACACAACTGAGGACATTGACTCAAGCAGTCCATAGCAAAAAAAAAGGTCAAGATGAAGAAACTGTACCTTTTAAAAAAGAAATACTACGGTAGCAGCACAAAATAAGGAGGCGCATTAAACAAAAACCAAACACGCTGCTAAAATTCTCCAAGCGGAGTTAAAACTCAAAGAAAATATTGCCATTTATGAGTAAATAGAATACCACTTCAGCCAAGCCTGCACTGTTTTTATTTTTGTTTTTATTTATTTTACTTATAAAAAAAAACTAAGATTGCAGAGTCTATATGCCTCATTCAAGGTGATATGTCAGCCTGACAAAAATCAAGCCTGAACAAACTGAATTTCAGTTAATCGTAGTTTAAATGGAGCTAACCCGGAAAAATTGCCTGGTTAGCAAAATCTATGATTAAAAGCTCTGATCAGAGTTTCCTTGATTAAATAATTCGTGAACCAACCGAATCCATGATTATCATCTGGAATAATCATTGATTAGAAATAACCAAGCTTGAATAAACCGGCCCTTAGTCTAGTAATTTGTTTATTTTAATTGTTATTTTTTGGTTCGAAATATACATTTATATGAATAACAATAAAAAGTCTTTTCTCATTTATTCATTTTGAAAACGATTGTTTGAATGAAAAAATCTTTAATTTGAAGGCTGCTTACTTACTTTTGTGATAATTGATGTTTATGTATATTATTAATCATTGAATAAAATTTTTACATTATTTTTTTATTTTTATAAGAAAAAATATTTCAATGAAAAGATTTTCCTGTACATTAAAATATTTACTGAAAATTCAATTCTGTTTTCACTTCTGTCGGCACTCCTAGAGTGCTTCTTTTTTTTGTTCAATGCTTAATAAGTAGGTTTACCATGCTTATGGGTGGAAAGATTAGATTAGGTTAAATAGATTCTCTATTATTTATAAATATAGATAGATACTAGTAAATAGTTTTAACAATAATAGTCGCGTCAATGAATACATAAAACAGGCAATCTTCGGAAGTTCTCAAGAACAGCTCCGATTTCGATGATTTTTTTTTTTTAATTTTGTTTTTTTTTTATATTATTTAAAATCTGTTGGTTCCACCCTAGTTAGTCAACGAAAACACTTTGCAAAACTAAAAATCTCATCGATCGAAATGAAAATTAAGAAATGTCAAAACAAAACTAAAATAATAATAAACTTCACGTGTGTAAAATAAAAGGTCAAGATTAGTTGTGTTTTATTTTTTGCTCCTTGACATATTGAATTAAATTTACAATTCCATTTTAACATTACATAATAATAAAGGCATATTGCCCAAACACTGGTCCTTCGAGTATAAAGAAGCTACATATGTAGAATATCAAAGGAATGATCGGAATTTAAAGGAATAAAGTGTGTGCAACGTGGGAATCATCTCTTAACCTATACATCGCAGGATTTATTTTTGTCGCTATTATCCCAAAAATTTCCAAGGAAGTGGATTTTACTTACATTAATTAAAATACAAAATGACTACTAAAATCTTGACGGCAAAACACAAGCAACTAAAAAAGGACGTAGAGAATTTTGGGAAAAAGGGAAAAGCAATTAATCTAACGTACGTTCAAACACAAATAAAATTAGTGGATGAGTTGTGGCAGTCGGTATCCAAAACGTACGATGATTTGTTGTTAAATAACGATGACAAATGCGAGGAGGAATCCGAAGCCGAAATAATTTACGAAACGATTAGGGAAGATTATTGTGTATTCCAGTCCAAGTTGCTTGATTCGTTAGCAGTTTTGAGTGAAGGCGCTGTGCAGCAGTCCACTGATGTCTCAATTAAGGAGGCGGTAGTAAAGAGTGAGGAGCTCCATTTACCTTCAATCAAGATCCCGACATTCGACGGCAGCTACGAAAAGTAATCCAGTTTCCATGACATTTTCATGACATTGGTTGGCAGTAAGGCGTCGCTGTCGAATATTCAGAAGATGCATTATCTGAAGACCAGTCTATCCGGTGATGCTGAAAACCTTATTTTGTCGTTGAAGGTTGAAGGACAGAACTATGACACAGCTTGGTCTATGTTGACGGAACGGTATGATCACCGCGCATGTTAGTGAACATTCAATTAAACACATTGTCAAACCTGCCGTCGGTAACACAGGAACGCGCGGAGTCGATCAAAGACCTCTTATATACATCAACGCAAGTCATACATAGCCTGATCAATTTAAAAATAGAAGTAACGCATTTAGATCCTATTTTAATTTTTATTCTTGTACGTAAATTACCTGGCCGGACGCAGCAGATGTGGGAGGAGAAACTCAACGCAAGGGAGAAACCAAAGGAACTTCTGACATTCGCAGAGCTTAAGTCGTTTTTGGAGATGAGATTTCGCACTCTTGAAGGAATCGACCAACAGCATCAGAGTTCGTCCCATACGTTTTGAAATGTATCGAATAAGCAGTCGTTCATTACTCACGCTCAACATGATGCTCCGAAAGTTGTCTGCAAAATGTGTCAAATCCAAGCACGGGGTTAGAAAATGTAATAAATTTTTAAAAATGAGTGTTAATGATCGTTGTCAGGTTATCAATAAAATGGGTTTGTGCACCAACTGTCTGGGGTACAATCATCGAATTGAAAATTGTTTAAGTAGTCGTAGGTGTTATCATTGCCAACAACCACACCACACTTTATTACATTTGAATAATATCCCTCTTCAGCCAAGTCAACAACTTTCACGATCTCAACAAAGACAAAATAATAATGTTCAACAGACTCACCCGACATCTCAAGGCGCAATTCTAAATGCAAAAGCACCATAATTTCAAGCTCCTAGCAACCAGCCGTCTACATCCAATATAATTGCATCTCACCATACTCATCAATGCTCATCGACAAAAAAACACTCAAGTGTTACTAGCTTAGCTACAACCCTTGTCAAGGTACGGTCATCTCGGAGAGATTGGTTGACGTTTCGCGCGTTATTGGATTCAGAAGCGTCATTCATCACAGAGTATGCTGTTCAATTGCAACTTAAATCTAAATCAACGCGAACGGAGGTGTCCGGGCTGGGTTTGGTCAGCAGTGGCACTTGTCTTAGAGCAGTGGACATCACATTTGCTTCGCAGCTTTCCGCCTTTGCGACAACAACGCAAGCTTTAATTTTTAAGTCACTGTCTGGGCATTTGCCGGCCCGGAACCTTCATGTTGAGAACTGGACACATCTCGGAAATTATGAATTGGCTGATCCCGAATCTTACAAATCGTCAAAAATTGATCTTCTATTTGGTAGTGATGTTTTGGCCGAACTCCTATTACCGGACTTGGTTCAACCTGAAGACAAGTCAATGCCAGTCATGCAGAAAACAGCGTTAGGATGGACTATCTTCTGAAAAGCCCCGATTCTACGCCAATCAAATCCATCAATCAGAAGTTTCATGCAGACTGTCGATGTTGATAACCAGCTTCGGAAGTCATTCCACAAGCCCGAAGACGTTGTATGCGAAGAGCATTTCCGATTGAATGTTGAACGAGAATCCGATGGACGTTATCAAGTTGCTCTGCCATTCAAAGGGAATGTAGCTCCGGTTTTTGGTGACACTATTCAAGGTGCTTTACGGCGATTTCAAAGCGTGGAACGACGTTTTTTTTATCCAATCACGACCATCGTGTGCAGTATACATAACGTGACCATTTATTTTTTTTGTCAGAGCGGGACATCTGCAGAACTATGTAATACAAAAAAGTTAATATTGTCATACAAGGTTTTTATTATTAGGTATTATTATTTTTAAATAATAAAAGCAAATAACTAGTTGCGTGAATTCTTGTTTGTATACGAGTACTATTTCTATTTATCGGCTGAACGAATTTGTTTTAAAATATCGGGTCTTGTAATAATATAATTTATTTATTTATCTTAGCTATCATTACTGAGAGCTGAGACACTCAACTGTGTTTTATCACTTGTCCAAACCTTGTTCATTTGAGAAAAAACTCTTTCCACATTTGGGCTACTTCCAGGCAGACACATAATCGTAGAAAAGTTTGTTAAGTAAGATTATTGGCACGAAAGTGCTGGGATAAATCGACCCAACGATTTTCATTTGAAACATTCTTCCAGCCAGAAATTTGTTCATCTGTCACAAAGTTTACAACAAGTGAAAACTCGTCAAAGACTTTCGCATCTTGGCTGCGGCTAATAAATCCTTTATGTACCTCTTCCAACGTAGGCACTTTTGTTAAATTTGCCCATTCAAACACTTCTAGTTCTGTGTTAAATTGACACCACTGGTCCAAGTATTCCTTGCTTGTTTTATAAAACTCTGCCGCCGTAGTTTTTACGCTCTGGTCAACTGCTATTTTTTCTGCTCTTTCTTCTAATTTTACCATCAGGCTACGGACCATGTGGGGAAGGAAAATCGTATTCTCTTTTAGTGCCAGGTTATCTCGGAGAGGATTAATTTCCCTGGCAGGTTCTATAGCCGACATATTGTATGCTTCGATTTTCAAAACAACTTCATGAAAGGTCACTGCTTGTGCGTGCAAAAAGTATAAACAAAATTCTGAGCTGGGGTTTTCGAAAAACGTCTTTAAAATAATTGGGCATTTGCCGATACTCAGAAAATAGTTTTTCAAAAGCTGAAACTTTTTTATAACTCTCTCAAGACGCAAGCCACCTTGTTTTACTATAGCATAGCAGTTTGTGATACTCTGTCTCGGTAGAAATACAAAACTCTTTCAAAGCTTCTATTCGAACTCTGCAGATGTTGAAAAATGAGTAAATTTTACTATGATGCATTCGAAAGGAAGACAATCAGCGGCAGTTTTGATCGCGTTGTGGACGTGTGGGCTCCACATCCATTCCCAATAATCTGTCTGTGAACATTACTATTTCCTTCGAAGTTGCAATTCGTGTTTTCTCCACAAAACACAACTTTTTTTTTTATTTAAGTTATTAAAAGACTATACTTTCTTCAAATAATGTACAATAATATGCGAAGTCTCGCCTGGCTGCTCCCGAAACTTAAAGAAATCTTAACTCTTACGCCTTCCTATGGTAAAAAATAGCGAATTAAAATTGGGATTAATTTGATTAAGCCATGATTTGAAGCATCCGTTAATAAAGTTATGCAGTTGGCTTTACGTAAATGCTCTTTTAAATCTTCGGTTGCCATGGTTGACAGCACATTTACCACAGTGGCTTGAGACTTTGTAAGTGCAAATCTAAATTTTTGCTCAAAACATGTTTGAATTAACGAAAACTGTGCCTCAGGGTTTTTTTTAGTAAGACTACTTCGAGACAAGTTCAGTAGCCTTTTTGGATTTTTGAAACAAATTTTTGTTTTCCACTTAGATTTTTTTTTAAATTTTAGCCTCGAGTATTTTACTAGCACGCCTTCCGAGTTAATAGCAATATACAAAAGAATGAAAATATTTTTGCTTGAATTTTATCAAATTAAAAGAAACTCAGCCCTCACAAAAATTGCAAAAGAGGGACAATTTCAGCTCGCGGGGGACAGCGGGACAGACTGCCAGAAAACAGGGCTGTCCCGCCCAAAGCGGGACGTATGGTCACGTTAAGTATACATCGTGTATTGAGGACTATCTTCATTTGGGACACATTACTGAAGTCGATAAAAATAGTCTGCCAGCGAAAATAAATTTCTTCTTGCCATATCATGCGGTCATAAAGGAAAACAGCTCAACAACAAAAGTGAGAGTGGTATTCGACGCGTCGTTCAAAAGCTCTAGCGGAGTTTCATTGAATGATGTAATGATGATTGGTCCAGCGCTTCAACAAAACATTTGTGATGTGATTTTCAGATGGCGATTATATCGGTACACATTCACAGCTGACATCGAGAAAATGTATCGTCAGATCTGGATAGCAGAACGTGATCGGAACTATCAGCTCATTCTGTGGAGAACAAAACCTGAGGATCCGCTAAAGGTTTATAAGCTAAATACAATTACCTTCGGAACAGCAGCCACTCCATACTTAGCAATTCGGACTCTGCACAAGTTAGCCGACGATAATTCTACAAAAGTGTTGGCATCTTCGATGATTCGTGATGAAATGTACGTTGATGATCTAATCTCAGGAGGCAATACAATTGCGGAAGCTAAAGTGAAAATAGAGCAAATTAGATCAACATTAAAAGGAGCTGGATTTCACTTACGTAAATGGACATCGAATTCCGACAGTTTATTAGAAGGCATTCCTCCAGGAGAGCAGAAATCTACATTTTCTGTGCCTTCCGATGATGTAGAGCGAATTAAGACGCTTGGTGTCCACTGGCTTCCTTCTGCCGATGAATTCTCTTTTCATTACAGTTCGCTGGATAATCCGAATCCGACCAAACGATTCATTCTATCTACGATAGCACGCTTGTTTGATCCCATGGGATGGACTGCTCCATGTATTGCCCTGGCGAAGATGTTTATGCAGCAACTGTGGACGAAAAAGATGACTTGAGATGAAGTTATTGATCCATTGTTTCTGGAACACTGGACGGTTTTTT
Organism: Melanostoma scalare; assembly: GCA_949752695.1. Taxonomy (NCBI): domain Eukaryota; kingdom Metazoa; phylum Arthropoda; class Insecta; order Diptera; family Syrphidae; genus Melanostoma; species Melanostoma scalare. Next base: position 97,893,174 of record OX456986.1, read on the forward strand.
ACGAAGACTTGAAATTCATCAATGAGATCCAATTTCCAAGCTGGGTTCAAACAGATGATAATTTGGTGGAAGCAGAACTTCATGGGTTAAGCGATGCGTCGGAAAAAGCATACGAAGCTGCAGTCTATTTACGAGTGACAAACAAACAAAATGAAGTACATATGAATCTGCTTATCGCAAAATCCAAGGTTGCTCCAGTACAATCAGTGAGTCTTCCTCGTTTGGAGCTATGTGGAGCTGTTATGTTGGCCAAACTTCTCGATTAGGTCGTCAAAACTTTAAATCACAAAGTGGTCAAGATATACGCTTGGACTGATTCGATGATTACCCTCTCTTGGATTCAAGGAGCACCGACTAGGTGGGAAACCATTGTTCGGAACCGTGTTGGGGAGATTCAACGTCTTAGGTCGATTAAAATATGGAATCATATTCCTACTCAGCACAATCCCGCAGATTTGGTGTCCAGAGGTGTTTTACCATCGGCTTTACTCAACAATTCACTTTGGTGGAATGGTCCGTACTTTTTACGAAAGTCGTGGGAATTTTCGTTCCCGTCTCAGCCTACGTCAAATTGTCACGTTCTTCATGTTGAAGAAAAAACATCTTCGATTAATCTTCACAGCGAATGCAGAGCAACTCCAATCAATGATTTGTTAAATCGGTCATCTGAATTAAACAAACTCATAAGAATAGCTGCGTACTTGTTACGATTTATACACAATCTACGAATTTCTGTAGCTCAACGCAAATCTGGCTTGATGGATTCTTTCGGTTGCAGATCCGGGCCAATTACGCCAGCAGAAATCTTCGAATCCAATTTAAAACTAATTCGTCTTGCCCAGTCCGAAATGTTTCCAGAAGGTGTTGGGTAATCTCGAGGAATGGCATCTTTAAATCCTTTCGTTGATACTAACAGTATCATTCGCGTTGGTGGAAGTTTGAAAAATGCCAATCTGCAATATGATCAACTTCATCCAATCATTTTGGAATCACACCACAATCTGAGCAAACTGATCATTCGAGATGCACACGAAAGAACTTTGCATGGAGGCATTCAGCTGATGATGGGATGTCTCAGGAAACGGTATTGGATATTTCAAGCCAAGCGATCGGTTAAGCACTGTATCTATGAGTGCACTATTTGCTTTCGGACTAAACCAATACATCAACTAATGGGCGAATTACCAGCGGCTAGAGTCATGATGTCCAGACCGTTTACGCATACCGGAGTTGACTATGCTGGCCCAATAAGCATTCGAGCTTGGAAAGGGCGCGGTGCGAATTCATATAAAGGCTACTTAGCTATTTTCGTTTGCCTTGCGACAAAGGCAATCCACCTCGAAGCAGTAAGCGATCTTACCACTCAAGCTTTTCTATCAGCATTTCGCCGTTTTACATCACGTCACGTCGGAATTTGTAGTGAAATTTACAGTGACTGTGGTACCAATTTCAAAGGTGCTGAAAAGGCACTGCACCGTTTGCTGAAAGCTGCCTGCCATGATTGGAAAGAAATCGCGGACTTATTAGCATCTAATTTAACTAAGTGGAATTTCATTCCGCCTGCTTCTCCCCACTTCGGAGGATTATGGGAAGCCGGAGTAAAGAGTGTTAAATACCACTTCAAAAGAATCGTCGGCAATGGGACACTCACCTTTGAGGAACTCTCCACACTTCTGACTCAAATCGAAGCGTGTTTAAATTCGAGGCCTCTGTGCCCTTTAACGGAAAACCCCGATGATTTTCAAGCGCTGACTCCAGCTCATTTCTTGATTGGCGCCGAAATGCACACCGTTCCAAAACCGGATCTGATAATTGAGAAAAGATGTTATACAGATCGGTGGAAAAATCTCCATATGAATTTACAAACCTTTTGGAGACACTGGTAAAGTGAATACTTATCACGACTTCAACAGCGACCAAAATGGCTCAAGTCTCAACCGGAAGCCAAAATCGGAGATTTGGTGCTTATAAAAGATGAGCGTCTTCCTCCAGCACAATGGAACTTGGGTCGGATTCTGAAAACATATCCCGGTCAAGACAATCTGACACGAGTTGTTAAATTAAAGACACAACACGAAGAATTCAAAAGGCCGATAACAAAACTTTGCCCCTTACCAATCAACAACAATCAACATGCAACAAATCCATCAGCATAACGCACATATCCACACACACACATAATAATCACAAATAATTCATACTGTCACTCGATTATCGCCGATCAGAGCACTTCGCTATCAAAAATGAATTTAAATCACGACTTAAAAGAAAGTATTTTGCTCATTTTCTACGAAAACACGCAAACTAAACCGAAGAAATTTCAATTAATGCACAATCGAATTTAATCTTAAATAAATTTGCTCATTTTAATCGAAAACACGCAATCAAACACAAGCACAGAAATTAATTCGCCATTGTAATGTAAATATAAAATCAACTTAAATCTAAATCATTAAAAATTAAATCGCTTACTATTTTTAAAAATCAGAAGAATATTTTCAAAAAAAATATATATATATATATTATATATATATAATATATGTATTCTTAAAATCATAAAATATTTTCAAACTATTTAATCAGCCAAATAAAATAAATTACATATAATTTTAAATGAAATAAATAATATTTTATTATATTTACAAATATTCATAATTTTGAATCATTTCATGTTTTCCATGAAAACAAACAACAATACGATCTTCAATCTTCTTCAACTACGTCATCAATAACATGATTTTCGCCCGGGGAGAAAGTTGGTTCCAGCCTAGTTAGTCAACGAAAACACTTTGCAAAACTAAAAATCTCATCGATCGAAATGAAAATGAAGAAATGTCAAAACAAAACTAAAATAATAATAAACTTCACGTGTGTAAAATAAAAGGACAAGATTAGTTGTGTTTCATTTTTTGCTCCTTGATATATTGAATTAGATTTGCAATTCCATTTTAACATTACATAATAATAAAGCCATAATGCCCAAACAAAATCAGAAACCTCTTAGAGCGGGGACAGATCTATTTATATTGTTTAAGGAATATCTGTGATATTTATGCACACAAAAAATTCTACTACATATACAATATCCATTTAAAACTTGTAAATATACAGAGTGTCCCGTCATTCGTGTTACATACTTTGGGATGTGATTCTTGGTCATATTATAAAAAAAAATTGTTTTATAGCAAAGTCCGTATCTCATCTTCACCATCACTTTTTTACATTTAAAAAAAGGCTAACGTTGGTGTAATCTGGCCTGTGTTAAATTCGTTTCTCTGTCAATACTGATGGTAGAGACCGAATTTTAAACTTAATTTATAATAAGTTTAAAAACTGTATTTAATTTGGGCTTCTATAGACTTAGGGTTGCCAGATTTTCAATTTTAAATGGTTTTCAAATTTTCTTTCCCAAGCAAAGTTTTGACTTGGAGATAATTTGTTTTCGGAAAATACCTGTTAAACTTAGAGTTTCTTTGTTTTTTACAAATGAAAAATACAATAATAAAAAAGAAACTCATTAATAAGTGCACTCAAAAACCCATACATTAAAAAAAAAGAAAGATTTTTAGTTTTGAGGTTTATTTGATTAAAAGAATAATGTGGGTACTTTTAATTACTTCTTATGTTTTTTATACAAAAACAATTATAATAAGTGCTCAAAGTGCCCTCGTTCGTTTTGAATACATGCCAGAGCCCGCTTTTGGATTTCATTGTGGGTGTTTGCTCTCGATAACTCTTGTTTTAATTGTAGTGATTATTCGAAAATACGTTGCATTCGAAAGGAAATTCCGAAAATTTTTTTAGAAGGAAGTCGTCTTGTAGTATAAAGTTCCAGGTATCTTCGTTGTGCTCTTCTTGAATTTCCATAGCAAAACTCATATAAGAAAAAAATGTCTGCGTATTCTTCTTTCGTAAATGAAGGCATTTCAAAAAGCTCTCTGATCAAACTGCAATCGTGACATATTTTGATAAACTGATGAGCAAATTTACGACTTATTTACCTATTGAACGTTCATACTCCAAACATAAAGCAAACACCCACAATGAAATCCAAAAACGGGCTTTGGCATGCATTCAAAACGAAGGAGGGCGCTTTGAGCACTAGTTATAATTGTATTTGTATTAAATACATAAAAAAACTACTCAAAGTGCCCATATTATTCTTTTATTCAAACAAACCTCAAAGCTAAAAATGTTTTTTTTTTTTTTAATTTTACCCATTTTGTATTATTTTTTCAAGTATCATAAAATGTATGGGTCTTTGAGTGCAAATATTTTATATTTAAGATTTGTTCATCTATTAATAGTAAAGAAACTGTATGCTTAGCATGCATTTTCTGAAAAAAACTACTCCAAAGTCAAAATTTTGCTTGGAAATCATTGAATCTGGCATCATTGAAAATCTGGCCACCCTAAGCCTATAGGAGTCCAAATTAAAAACGGTTTTAAAGATTGTAATTTCTGCACAAAATTAAGTCTAAAATTATGTCTCTACCATCAGTATTGACAGAGAAATTAAATTTAAAACAGGCAAGGATACACCAAAGTTAGCTTTTTTTTTTTTGATTGTCAAAAAGTGATGGTAAAGTTGAGAAACGGACTTTCTGTTAAACAATTTTTTTATTAAAAAAAAGAAGAAAAAATAATAAAAGATTTATTATTTTCCTATGGATTGTTCTGATTTTTAAATCAAAAACAATTTTTTTTCTTAGAAGAATCACATCCCGAAGTATGTAACACGAATTACGGGACACTGTGTATATTTACAAGTTTTTAATGGATATTGTACAGTAGAAATTTTTTTTGTGCATAAATATCACAGTTATTGTTTAAACAATATAAATAGTTCCGTCCCCGCTCTAAGAGGTTTCTGATTTTAAATAATATAAAAAAAACAAAATTAAAAAAAAAAAAATTCATCGAAATCGGAGCTGTTCTTGAGGACTTCCGAAGCAAAGGCTTCATTGACGCGACCATAAGATTTTTTAATAATAAGAACATGGCAAAACTGCCTACTTCCTGAAATAACACTTCGTATGATTTTTAAGGAATAAAAGTAGGAAAAATATAAATATACTACTAAAACATACACAATAGGTAGTTGAATAGGTTAGAGTTTGGTATTGGCATCAATTATGCATTTTTTAATTTAAAAATGAATTTAAATAACAGTTTTCGAACGGTTTGAAACATTAATGTTACCATTCTATTAATTTTTACATGATCTGAAACAAAAACAGAAAATTACAAATTGAAGCACATAGTTTGATACTTATACTAGAAAAAAGATTTCAATTTTAAGTGATTTGAAACACAAAAGAATAATCAACTTGTAACAGTCAATTTTACGTGATTTGAAACACAAACAAAAAGTAGTTGTAAATAATTTGCAACATAAAATGGTATGTGTATAAAGGAAACTGTTCCGATAAATAAGCGCATGTTTGCAAAACTTAAACAAAGTGATCCAACCCAGAAACCCATTTAAAACTTCAGTTATTTGTGATAAAGTCATAAAGCTCTCCTGAAAACATAAACGACGAATTTCCTGTAACATTGGACAAATTGGCCTGTAGATATTTCTGGATGGAGACGAATTTGCTATAGAGAGATTTTCTATAAAAAATTTTATGGTCAATTTTTGCGATCACATCAGCAAACTGAGCTTGCCAATCATCAACGTTAAATTCTGACAAATATAGGGAAGAGTCGTGGCATAGTGCTAGCTCATTCCATTTCCTGAAAGGAGAGGCATTGGTATGAAGCAATTTTTTCAAAATTATTTTGTGTAGACACGTATCATTTCTTTTCATTATTTTAATAATGAAGTCTGCGTTAGCTTTAAGGTTTTGAATGTATATAGGTGTAATACCGGACTCTACATATATTGCATAATTTGGTGTTGTGTTTGGTAGCCGGAATTAGCGTCTAAAGAAGTGTCTTTGTAGACTTTCGAAAGCTTCTATTTTAATATATCCAAACACTTGTACACCATAGCATATACATGCATTAACCGTTGAATCAAAGACTCGGTATTTGGACGTCAAATCAATACTTTGTTTAAAAAAAAACTTTGTCCACATCATATTTAGGGCTAGTTCAACTTGATTGCTTTTCTCATTAGAGTGTTTTACAAAGCTAAGATTGTAAGTTAATAGAACTCCCAAATACTTAAACTCCTACCCAATCTCAATGCGCGTGGAATTAAGGGACCATTTTTCCTCTGGAAGTCTTCTAGTCCTTCTCGATTCAAGAATAATAATTTTAGTTTTTTCTGTATTGATATGCAAACCCCAGGTCTCACAAAAAGAGTTGAGTCTGTTTATTTGCAACTGCAGTGAAAATGAGTTGTCAGCAAACATAACCAAATCGTTTGCATATAACAAAACTTTAATCAACGTGTTAGCAAAAATAACTCCGCCAGGAAGAAGGACAGTGATTTCATCGATGAACAGGGCGAAGAGTCGTGGACTGAGGACACATCCTTGAGGAACACCTGCTGTTGTTTCAAATTACTCGAGATCTCAGACCCATCCAAAACCTTTGCATTTAACTAAGTTTTAAACTAGTTTAGAATACATTACAAGAAACTTTCGCGATAGACCTAAACATGATAATTTATAGATTAAAGCCGGTCTATTGGCAGCTTTGAAGTCGATAAAGCAGGTATACAGCTTCTTTTTATTTTCGATGAACTTTCTTGCGATACTGGAAATAGCAACGATATGGTCCATGGTCGAAAACACTGGGCGAAAACCAGCTTGAAATATATTTAAACGATAGCTCAGCTCAATCCAGTTTGATAGCCTTTCATTTAAAATTGCAGAAAAAACTTTTCTTAACGAATTTAAAATCGAAATGCCTCCATGCATTATTTGCATCACCTTTCAAAGATAGCGATTATCGTGGCTGAATTAAAACTGCTAGGTTCACACGCATCTTTGTACAATTTATTAAAAAAATTAACGAGATGAGTTTTGAAGTCGGTAGCACTATTTTTATACAACTCAGCTGGAATACCGTCTATGCGTAGAGCTTTATTGTTCTTCATCTTATGTAGTGTTGCTTCCAATTCGTAAAGCGAAATATCAACGTCTAGTTCAGCAACCGCTAAGTTAGGTAATGCGTAGTCAAAAGTAGGAAGGTCCTCGTCAGCTGACAGTAGAGTTTTAAAATGAGCTGCTAGCGTTTCAGCTTCCAAGGAGTACTTCATACTATGGTTTCGCCTACTAAGTTCACGGACAGTATCCCAAAAAAGTTTGGAGTCCTTACAGTTTTCCAGACTTTTAGCCAATTTTTTAAGGTAATCAGTTCTTTTTCTGAACACATCCTTTTGTATTCTTCATTAATTTGAAGGTAGATATTTTTAAGAAACTGCGAATTCGTTAATCTGAAAAGCTTAAGATACTCGTATGTAAAAGAAAGCTTTCGAAGCCCTCTACAATCCTTATCAAACCATTTGTTAGCAGGTACGAATGTATTTGTGCTCATGAGCGCGAAGGGAGCTGAAACTTTAATGACTCGAACCAAATTTTCACAAGTCTCCTCAATCGTGTTAGATGATTGATGTCGCAAGGATTGAGAGTGGTGTGATCTAATAGTCTTCTATAAAGGGGTGCATTTTTTCAGACCATCTTAGTTTGTACGGATTGGAAGAACTAGCTTGCACGACTGTTTCAATAAACTTCAATTTGACAACTATTGGAAAGTGACCCGAGAAGATAACCAAATTAACTTCGAAATCTTCGAACGCATTTTAGAAATTATCCGCCAACGCAGCAAAATCAGTATAACTGACTACCCCTGACCACTAACAAATGTAAAATCACCTGAGGCATCACTATTTGAAGCCCCATTTAGCATAAATAGCCCGAATAATTCAAAAAAAATTCCATTAATTTTCGGCCATTACCGTTGAAAACTTCATCTTTAGAGTTTCTGTTATTGTTTAGCGCAACTTGCGATTGTAAGCAATGTGAAAGATATGAGTTCTGATTTTTACCAATTCTAGCATTTAAGGCTAGGTGTCCCTTGCATTTTTTGTTAAAATTTGAAAGGTTCGTTGACTTATTGCTTCATAACTTTTGCAATTTTCTTGATAATTTGATGAAATAAAATGTTTTGTAAAGATGATAAAGTTAATTCGTAACGGTTTTTACAGGGACCGGAGGCTGTTTTTTTTTTATTGAAAATTTCGATTTGTTCAATATTTTGGTCGGGGAAGCCGTATTTATGAACTTGTTTTATGACTAGAAAATATATATACAACTAACCTCCGAGCGTTTTTCTTATAAGATTTGTCTCCTTATATGAAAAAAACCTTTGTCAATTTGGTGTAATTTTTCGGTTCTTAGCATACTCTTATGGTAATAACTTTGCCGTTTATTAATATTTTTCTCATGAAAAAAAAAAGAAAATAATAGATAGATATCAGAAGCATCTTATTAAATGATTGTTAATAATTTTAAGTGCTTTTAAACAGGTGTTATGACGAGAGGTTGGTGAAATTACCCTTTTTTTAACTTATAAAGCATGGGGCAAGACGTGGTGGTTTTCAAATACATATATATATATATATATATACATTTTTTGAAGGTAATAAAGCTCCTGACATAACCTCCAAGTATAAAATCTATATTTTTTCTCTAAACCGATAAAACTCAGTTTCAATAAAGTCATGTTTGCAAACGATTTCTGGGGAACGAGAAGCCAAAAGAACCTCAATTTTTTGTTGGTATTTTTCTTTGATATAATCTTAATTAGTTTTAATAAAAAAATATACTATTGTGGTGACAGAATTTGAAATGTTAATTCTAGAAAAACTGTCTACTTTGGGTTTTTTTACCAGAAAACCTTGCTTAAAAACATGTACATACGCACGTTGCGTTACTTCCAAGCAACTTAAACGGATCAAGTTTAGCGCCGTTTTCTCTTTTTGTCTGTTCTCTTTAATTTGAAAAAAAGCATCGTTGAGATGATCTTATGCATCCCCTCTCCCCTGATATATATTAATTTAAATTCAGTTTTATTATTTATCACTTATATCTACTTACTTGCTAACAAAAATGTTTAAACTAGCTTACATAATAACATAATTAGCTTACTGACGCAAGGCAGGGACTCTAAATTACAAAACAACTTATTTCTAATTCCTTTCAGCCTAATGATATACAATATCTATTTCTAACTATAACAAATATTAAAACTAAGAGAATTGTAAAAAACTTAGTTTTATGGTTTTTCTAAAAACTACTTAAATTAATTAAAACTACTTAAATCTAATTATAACTACTAAAAAATAACTTAAAACTAGAGTAGCCACATTACCTTTTTTTGTTTTTTTTTCGGTTTTATAATTTTTTTTTGGATTTTTGTATTTTTTGTATTTTTTTTGAATTTTCGACGCAGCTAATTTTTTAAAATTTTTTTTTTGGATTTTAGTTTTTTAGGTTTTTTTTTTTTTTGTTCGACGCCACTTTAATTTTTTTTTTTTTTGATTTTTGTGTTTTTAACTTTTCAAAATTTTGTTGGTTGCCACTGTTCCTACCCCCTATACCCTAAGCCCCAAATATCAGGCCATTGTTCGAAGATATCGCCCTTTCAATGTGACCCCGAGTCAGTTTATCATGAAGTTGTTGATTCTGTTTATTTAGACCCCGTTGTAAAAGACCCCATTAGAATAATATTTTCTGTACTCCGACTCTGGTGTTCTGTGCAATCCAAGACAGGTACGCAGACACTGTCTCTCAAACACCCGAATCTTTTCCATCTGAGACGCTGTAACATTGAACCACACGGGGCACCCATAGACAATCATTGGCCTTATGAGGGCCATGTAGCAAATCACTTTTACTCTGCTATCAAGTTGACTGCTGTGAAACAGTCGCCTTGTCAGAGCAAAAGCTCCTCTAGCCCTGGCCAGAGCCGCATCCATATGTTTGTTAAAATATAGATACTGATCTAGCCAGATGCCGAGGTACTTGACTACTACTTTGTTTGGCAGTGGGTTACCATACACATCAACGATCACCAGCTTGCGCCAGTTCTTTCTCGTATCCCATGAGGCCCGAGCCAACGGGGTCCTAAACACAATTGTTTCCGATATCTGGACATTGATTTTCAACTTCCAGTCATCGCAATATTGTTGAATTTTATTGAAGTCACGCTGTAAGAGTATTCTGATGACTTCGATCTTTAGACCTGTTCTGTACGCGATTAGATCGCCGGCGTACGCTATAGCATGGGGTATCAATTAGGACGCCGGTGAAAATGCTAAACAAAATAGGCGAATTCACCGCTCCTTGTTGCAGACAGTTCTGTATTTTAAAAGTTCTGGTAGAAGTTATATTGCAACTTTTGACAACAAACGTTCTACCATGAAGCATGTCATTAAGAATATAAACCAGTGGTTTACTCATGCCATATCTGATCAACTTATAGGAAAGACCGTCTAACCAAACGGTATCGAAAGCCTTCTCCAACTCCAAGTCAACCAGACATGCAACCGTACACTGATTTTTAGCTTTGTTTCATTGAATATCTGATACTATTTTAGACACGGCATGTGTGGTATCATGGCCCGCCTTAAAACCGAACTGATTTTCTGGAATAATATGTTTGTCCTCAGCCCATGTAGACAGAGCTTTATTGAGAACTTTCTCGAATACCATGCTGATACTTGGAAGAAGACTAATTGACCGGAGATTTGCTGGATTGGAACCATCCTTCCCTTTTTTGGAGAGGATGGACCACTGCCGTCTTCCAACGCACTGGATAATATGCATTATTCAGCGCATTGTTGAACAACGTGGTGTATATGTCCACCGCTTCCGAAGGGAGGTATGCCGTCGACTCCTGCTGACTTCTTTTTTTTTATTTTGTGAAAGATGTCCACAAGGTCCATCTTAGAAACGAACAGGGTGTTATCCCCGTTTCGGCGATGACTGCATTTGCAAGTCGGTCGTCATTGAACCTAGTGAAACTAGGATTCTCGTATCGCCAATGCAAGATCTCGTCTCTAAGATAGAAGTGTCCAACAAAGGCTCTGTTCTCAGTTCCGATCTGTTATCGAACGCGCAAACACGCGCCGCGCTAAGTGTCCCAAAATTAAAAACTGTGCCTCTTTTTCTTCCACCCAAAAAAAATAAGAAAAAAAAAAACAATAAATCATTAATTTTCCTTCCGTGCCTACGCAATAAAGAAAATAAAAAAAAAAAAACTCATGCAAAAAAAAGTTGTAGTGCAAAAACTATTCAGTGCGCTGTGTTGCAAAAATTAAACAAAGCAAAAAAAAAGCCCATCAATAGACCAAACACTTAGGGTGGTATTTACCAAGAAATCTTAAACTAAGTGCCTCATAAACCTATTCACCGACCACTATAATTAATGCAGATTTATGAGCGCTCATAACACTTAAGAGTGGTCGCTACCACTCTTAAGTTATGAGCGGTTGTTGTTTTAAATAATTTCGAAAATTCGAAATTTACTGACAGCGTCATTTGTGGTTGTTATTCAAAAATCAAAATGGAAGGAGAAGGAGCGTTGAAAAAAATAAGAAATTCGAATTATGGTTTGCAATACAGAGAATGAATTAATATTACGTTCTACCTTTTCTTAAATTTCCGAAAATTTTTTCTGTTTTTGGTTTGCTTAACAGCTGATTTTGACAATTGACACTGAAATTTTCGAAGTAGTTCGAAAAGTGTGCGTTAGTTACGCAATCCACACATCAACACATCACAGACCAACAATGTTCTAGTTTAACGATCATTATACGTCACAACCTCATGGCATAGATACGTCACAACTAGCAACCCGAAAGAGCTGCTCTCAACGATCTCTGTACATATATGCTGTGGTGAAAGGCTTACCTTGGATGGATCGTTGCGTCGCTCAGGCACATAATGTAATGCGTATATTGTATATACGTAATTCATGTAAATGGCTAGATTAACTAATGCAAAGCAAGATACACCAAGCTGCGAAGGAGAGAAAGTATATAGGTCATTCAACACCGATCTTTACTCATGGCAACAAGCATTTTAGCTTTGAGAAAAATAATAAATTAATTACTAATTGTAGAAGAACTATTGTAAATAAATTCTTATAAATATTGTAAAAGTATTCAATTATTTTACACTCGTAATTGGCGCAGTCGTGCGGAGTTTTGTCCAAATACTTAATAGTGAAATATTAGTAGCTAAATAATTTGCGGACTCAACAAAAGGCACATTTCTAGAGAACATAGAAATGGTGAATCTAAATCTTTAGCTTAGACGAACCTGCTGAAAATAATCATTGAAGATTTCTTCTCAACTTTTGGGCCAAAAAAACATCAGACTGGAATGCAAACTCTAAACTTAAAAAGCTGTTGTTGGTCGTGAGTGTATCAAACCGGTAAGTCTTGTTTTGTGCATCTCCTCATTGGTTTTCCTATGCCTCCCTACACCCGAAATCAAAGAAAAAAGTTCAAAGATAGTTTGTTAGATAGAAAAAGCTGGAAGAAATCAGTATACAGTGTAGAAAAAGTTATAACTAATTTGAATGATTCAAGAAATTTTTTGATTAAAAGTAAAAATAGCAACACGTGTTTCACTTTTTCATACGAAAACTTGTTTTTACATACCAATACAGAGAACAGTTATACCAAAAATATGACCAATAGTCAAGAGCAATCCAATCAGACTTTGGTAGCAGAAGGTATCTTCAATTCATTGAGGATACCCGACGCCATAAAACATTTACCAACATTTGATGGAAATCCTAGATTGTTGTACGATTTTTTAATATATATAAGTAAATAATAATTGGTTAACTAACTAATATTATCCGTTCTTAAGAATTCATAATTGTTCCTTGAAAATCTAATTTATACCTTACCTGTTGTAATTGTAGTAATTTGTTCGACTACATGTTCCGTTGCTGAAGCTAAAACTGAAGCTTGGGTTTCTAACTGTAAGTTTTCGTCATCTGAATCGCTACTACTAGTTTCTGGGACATAATTGCGATCCATTTCGAATTTTGTTTTATTTTTATTCTCTTTTAATTGTTTTTTCATCCCTTCGATTTTAGCTCTTTGCTTCACGTTGAGTGCTAAATTTACAAGCATTCTTGACCTATTCATTTTAAATCACTTTTCACACACAAACTCAATGCACTTTTAAATTTAAATCAAAAAATAAATTTCAAATACTTAGGTGTGTACCGCACTCAAAACTGATTTCAACTGAAAGTAAACTTACTTCTCTTATGTCTTCAAAGTAGAAGAAATAACACTAGAAAATTCATAAGGAGCCAAAAATGTCACATAGGGCCTTTTAAAATAATGTTTTAGGACGTTTTTGCATGCAGTAGTTTAAAAAAGCCCTATGTGGTAGTTAGGGCTTTTTAAATATTTTTCCCTCATGATTTGTACTTAGGGCTTTTAGAAAATGGCATTTTCTGTCTTATTTGAAGTTTTAGGCAAAAGAAATAAATACAAATAAATCGGAGAAAATGCCCTAACTCCAAATATGCAAAAAAAACAAAATCGAGAATTTTGTAGTTAGGGCCTTTACGAGAATATGGGCAGTATTAATGCAGATTTATGAGCGCTCATAACACTTAAGAGTGGTCGCTACCACTCTTAAGTTATGAGCGGTTGTTGTTTTAAATAATTTCGAAAATTCGAAATTTACTGACAGCGTCATTTGTGGTTGTTATTCAAAAATCAAAATGGAAGGAGAAGGAGCGTTGAAAAAAATAAGAAATTCGAATTATGGTTTGCAATACAGAGAATGAATTAATATTACGTTCTACCTTTTCTTAAATTTCCGAAAATTTTTTCTGTTTTTGGTTTGCTTAACAGCTGATTTTGACAATTGACACTGAAATTTTCGAAGTAGTTCGAAAAGTGTGCGTTAGTTACGCAATCCACACATCAACACATCACAGACCAACAATGTTCTAGTTTAACGATCATTATACGTCACAACCTCATGGCATAGATACGTCACAACTAGCAACCCGAAAGAGCTGCTCTCAACGATCTCTGTATATATATATATATGCTGTGGTGAAAGGCTTACCTTGGATGGATCGTTGCGTCGCTCAGGCACATAATGTAATGCGTATATTGTATATACGTAATTCATGTAAATGGCTAGATTAACTAATGCAAAGCAAGATACACCAAGCTGCGAAGGAGAGAAAGTATATAGGTCATTCAACACCGATCTTTACTCATGGCAACAAGCATTTTAGCTTTGAGAAAAATAATAAATTTATTACTAATTGTAGAAGAACTATTGTAAATAAATTCTTATAAATATTGTAAAAGTATTCAATTATTTTACACTCGTAATTGGCGCAGTCGTGCGGAGTTTTGTCCAAATACTTAATAGTGAAATATTAGTAGCTAAATAATTTGCGGACTCAACAAAAGGCACATTTCTAGAGAACATAGAAATGGTGAATCTAAATCTTTAGCTTAGACGAACCTGCTGAAAATAATCATTGAAGATTTCTTCTCAACTTTTGGGCCAAAAAAACATCAGACTGGAATGCAAACTCTAAACTTAAAAAGCTGTTGTTGGTCGTGAGTGTATCAAACCGGTAAGTCTTGTTTTGTGCATCTCCTCATTGGTTTTCCTATGCCTCCCTACACCCGAAATCAAAGAAAAAAGTTCAAAGATAGTTTGTTAGATAGAAAAAGCTGGAAAAAATCAGTATACAGTGTAGAAAAAGTTATAACTAATTTGAATGATTCAAGAAATTTTTTGATTAAAAGTAAAAATAGCAACACGTGTTTCACTTTTTCATACGAAAACTTGTTTTTACATACCAATACAGAGAACAGTTATACCAAAAATATGACCAATAGTCAAGAGCAATCCAATCAGACTTTGGTAGCAGAAGGTATCTTCAATTCATTGAGGATACCCGACGCCATAAAACATTTACCAACATTTGATGGAAATCCTAGATTGTTGTACGATTTTTTGACAAACGTTGATGAAATAATAAGTTTTTTGCCACAGATGAACGGCTTTGGCTATTATAAAATTTTATTACGTGCCATTAGAAACAAGATTGTTGGACCAGCGAATGAAATCCTTAATTTATATGGAACACCGACAAGTTGGGATGAAATTAAAAATAATCTAATAATACATTATTCCGATAAAAGAAATGAGACGAGTCTCATCCGCGATCTTCATCAAATTAGACAGCATCGTGACGGTTTTGAAAAATTTTATTCTAAAGTTATAGATATATTGTCGGCAATGACGAATCACGTGAAAGTTCACGAAACTGATAGAAACGTGATAGCGGCTAAATTTAATTTGTATGAAGAAATGAGTTTAAATACATTCTTATCAGGTTTAACAGAACCGTTAGGGTCTACCGTAAGAGCAATGAGGCCTAAAAAATTGTCCGAAGCTTTTAATTGCTGCCTTCAAGAACAGAACTGCATATATTTCCGAGATTCGTAACTTACAATACTCAAAATAATCGAAATAGACAAGTTGCAAATAGGTATCAAAACAGAGCGCAAACTAGCAATGATTCAGGCAACTATAGACAACAGAATTCAAATTTTAACCCACTTCAGAGACAGAATTACATTTCTCCCATGAGTAACCAATCTCAGTCATTGAATCGCCCTTCAAACGCTCTCCAAAACTCTAACAGCAATAGAAGCAATCAGTACAATACACAACATCAGTTTCCTCCCCCTGAACCAATGGATACCTATAGCGGAAGAACAAATAATTCAAATTTTAGTAGGAATCTTCGTGTAGGAAACAGTTCACATAGTAATAGACGTAACTACCTGAATAATTTAGAAGGTAGTAACGGTAATACTGACAATCACAGTTACGCCAGAGAAAATTTCGTAGATCAACAAGATTTTGAAAATTGCTATTTCAATGCGAATACCAACAGTAATGAAAATAATCCAAGTGACATAATTGAGCCAAATTTTCGCTTAACAGCCTCGGAGAGCCAATTGGATACCTAGATATTAATAACTACGGTTCCAACCTTTTACCTTATATCATAATTAGAAGTATCAACAATCAACCTTTAAAATTCTTAATAGACACAGGCAGCAACAAATCATTTTTAAGTCATGTAAAAATTGAAAACAAAATAAATACCATAGACCATATCGAAGTTAAAACAATTTTCAATACAAAATTAATTGATCAGGAAGTTGTTTTGAATGGGCTTCCAGAGCTTAATACTAAGTACAAAATTTCGTTTTTGATATTTAAGTTCCACGATTATTTTGATGGACTCCTAGGCACGGAGTTGTTAAGACAATTAGGAATGAAGATCGATCTGAGCAACTCGGTTTTGGAAAATATGAACAGTAGAATTCGCTTAAATTATAAGCCCAATTTGATTTCGAAATCGTTCAATGTTCCAGAACTAACGAAAATAGTTGTGCCGCTACCAGTTGACGTGAAAAATGGGAATATTTATGTAAGACCAACGCAGATAAAACCTTTTCTTAAAATTCCCGAGGGATTTTACGTAGCATCAAATTGGTATTCTTTTGTAGTTGTTGAAAATACTTCTGATATCCCTCAACAATTTGTAATAGAACAACCTATTAAGTCAGAAATGATTGAGAGTAACCAATACGCTACATTTCATAACTTTAGTATTAGAAACAATAATACTGATTTATCTACTACCAAGCTGTTCGAACTAATAAACACCAAATCTTTAAATGCAGAAGAGGATAAGACAATTAAAAGCCTCTGTCTTAGCTATAAAAGTATTTTTTTTAATGATACGGATTTGACGTTTTCTAGTCAAATAAAACATAGCATTAAGACTAAAGACGAAATACCTATTTACTCGAAATCTTATCGGTATCCCAACGTTCATAAGGAAGAAGTCCAGAGGCAGATTAGCGAAATGCTAAGCCAAGGGATAATTTGCCCAAGTTTTTCGCCATGGTCTTCTCCAGTATGGATAGTGCCGAAAAAACGTGACTCTAGTGGCAAAGACAAATGGCGGCTTGTCATTGACTACCGCAAGTTAAATGACAAAACCATAGATGATAGATACCCGACCCCAAATATTACTGACATCTTGGATAAATTGGGGAAATCAATTTATTTTAGTACCTTAGATTTGGCTTCTGGTTTCCGTCAGATTCAAGTCAATCCTGAAGATTGTCCAAAAACAGCTTTTTCCACGGAGCACGGTCATTATGAATTCACTCGCATGCCTTTTGGGCTTAAGAATGCCTCAGCGACGTTCCAACGGGTAATGGATAATGTTTTACGTGATCTGCAGGGCAAAATCTGTTTGGTGTACATGGACGACATCATTGTCTTTTCCACATCTCTTCAAGAACATGTACGAAATCTGGAGCAGGTATTTCGAAGGCTTCAAAGCGCAAACTTAAAAATTAAATTAGTGTTTTTACAAAAAGAAGTGTCCTTCCTAGGCCATGTAGTAACGGCAGATGGCGTAAAGCCGAACCCTGATAGGGGGTTAGTTGTTTACATGCAACAAGAGTAGACGTGCTTTTATCTCGGCGGGCAATTCCCTAAAGAAAGTCTAATCTAAAACAAACAAATAAATCTTTCATTGTATCAACCTCTTTAAAAACGAGTAACAGCTTAGATTTTTGGATTAGCTTAAATATATCTTGTGTTTTAACAATTTAAGGAGAAAAGAAAGTTAATTTGTAAAAGTGAATTTCTTTGTCATTTTTGTTTCAAACCATTGAAATCAGTGTCAAACCCTCTCAAACAATATCGAACCTCCAAAACAGTTTTAATTATTATTACTGTCACCCATAGTACATAATACATACTAATATAATTAATACTCACACTACTCACCAACACATTATGTCAGGCATCAAGCAAAATAAAAACATTTCCGATCTTGATTCTTCGAAAATAAATACACCCCGAACCCCTCTCGGAACACAAACCACCAAGAAAAAAGCTTCTGATGACACTGTGCTATTAACAAAAATGGACTCAATGCTTAAAAACCAGAGTGATCAAATTATAACCCTTCTTTCATCTTCTTTCATTACGGAAAGTATGGATGGTCTTGCCTCGAAAATGGAAAAGAAATTTGCCGCGCTCGAAAAAAATATCTTCGATATAAACAACAGAGTCACAAAACTTGAAGTGGCACTAAAAACAACAACTAGCGAAATTGCCTCTTTAATGTATGATCTTTCTCTTTTAAAAAAGCCACTAGAATCATTTAGTAAGGACTTAACCAACACTAAACAGTCCATAACATCTTGCACAAGTGAATAAAGTGATCTTAAAATTCAAATACAAAACATCAAAACGACAATCAACGATCATGATAACAAAAGTGTAGCACGCGACATGTTATTATTCAACGTCCCACGCACTCCCGAAGAAAATCTAAACACATATTTCAATCACCTTTGCAAATCCGTTAACATTGTACCGCCGCATATAAATGATATTTTTCGCACTCGTCCAAAGCTTAACAATAATGAATCAACAATCGTTATCAAATTCAAATCAACGTATGATCGAAATTTTGTTCTAACGTCAATAGCCAAACACAGGAAAACTAGTAGAAAGCAGTTGTGCCTTAAAAACTTAGGACTTGAATCAGATTCTCATATCTTTGTACGCGAATGTTTAACCAAAAATAACAACAACATACTGCGGGCAGCGCTTAGATTAAAAAAAGAAAACAAACTCTTTTCGGTATTTACATTGCGTGGTCTTGTTTATGCCAAATGTCACTCCAATGAAGAAAGAGCTGTCAACATTGAAAACATCGAAAACATCGAACAACTGAAGGAATTGCCAGCATCCATATATGAATAACGCAAAAATCTACTACAATACTGCAGCACATTTTAACTTATTTATCTCATTTTTAATTATTAATTATTATTTTTTCATAATTCTCTTAAATTTTTTCTAATCTCTTCTTCTTCATATTTAAAAATATTTAAAATTTTTCTTCATCTTTCTTTTTTTTTCTCTTATCAAAATGTTTTCCTTGAGCTTTCCCTTTCTCTCCATTTCTTGCTTAGTGCGGTTTGTGGCGTCAGCGATAACTTGGTGTCGTTTACGACACCGTCCATGGTTATATATCTATGGCTGGTGCTACCAATGACATAACTTATAGAGTTTTCACAAGCGAAAATACTCGAACTATGCTTAATATTTTATGTACTCAACGCTCTGGTTTGAAAATCTGCCACCTGAATGCGCAGAGCCTATTACCGAAGTTGGATGAATTTAGGGTTCAAGTGTTGATGTTGTTTGCATTTCTGAATCTTGGTTGTCAAGCGAAATTAATGACGATTATTGCAGCACTAACGGTTTTCATAAACCTTTTCGGTCTGATAGGGTGGGACGAGGGGGTGGTGCAGCAATTTATGTTCGTAATAATCTACAGTGTAGTCTGATACGTAGAGCTCCGGTGTCTAGTGAATTAGAGTATGTGTTTGTAACTATTAAATGTAATTTCAATAAAATATTAATTGGTACGATGTACAGGCCCAATAGAAATATTAATATAGCTCCAATAACTAATATTATTGATGAATTATCCAATATCTCCCCATTTATAGTACTTGTGGGCGATTTCAATTGTAATATCTTACAAGACTCTAGTTTGGTAGATAGCTTGGGTTCTACTGGTTTGTATCCCGTCAACACATCACTGCCCACGCACTTCACACGATCCAGCTCCAGCCTTCTTGATGTTTTTTTTGTTTCCCACCTTTATAAAGCACTCTATTTCAATCAAATCTCTGCTCCCGGTTTCTCTCACCATGACCTTATAATCTTAACGTATGAATGTGAACCCTGCAATATCGAGAACATTTTCAGCTATCGAGATTTTAAGAATGTTAACCTGAGACTTTTAGAGATTGATGTTAGTTGTGTCGAATGGTTTCGAGTGTATTCAATGTTATCAGTTGATGAACAGTTATCGTTTATTGAAAGCAACATACGCCAACTCTTCAATGCTCATGTTCCTATTAAAACCAAATATACGTCAAGAAATCAACCTTTATGGTTTACAAACAAAATAAAATTTTTGATAAGAGAACGTGATCAAGCTTTTAAGCGATGGAAAATATTTCGTCTTGATGTTTTTCACGATGTTTTTAGAACGATGAGAAACAAAGTAACTCTGGAAATTCGTGAAGCAAAGCGACGCTTTTATGGCCCACGATTGGATCCTGCCCAAGCTAAACATAAGCTGTGGAAAAATCTGAAACAGTTAGGGATAGGTAAACAGAAAAACAACAACCTTGACAATATTGATCCCAATGAATTAAATAGAGTTTTCACTACTTTGTCAAGCCCTGATTTGGAAATTCCGCAAAGCTCTATTCTAGCTCAAAACATTCCTCCATATGCCAGCTGCTCATCCAATAATTTCAGTTTTACGTCTGTTGATGAGGCTGATGTTCTTAAAAGCTGCATCTCAATCAGGTCTAATGCAGTTGGTTTTGATGAGATTCACCCTGTTTTTGCCAAAGCTATCCTCCCGTTCATCTTAAGACCATTGACCCATTTCCTCAACAGGATTATTATGACTGGTGTTTTTCCACATTCCTGGAAAAGAGCAAAGTAGTCCCAGTACCCAAAGCCCAAAATGAGTATCGCCCAATCGCCGTTCTACCATTCTTTTCAAAGGTTTTGGAAAGACTTTTAAACTCGCAGGTTCACCAATACTTAAAACAAGAAAATCTACTCTGTGTCAGCCAATCTGCTATTCGCCCTAATCACAGTTGCACAACTGCCCTGTTGAATGTTGTTGAACACATAAGGCAAGAAATAGACAGAGATAATGTAACTTTCCTCGTGCTACTGGATTTTTCTAAGGCGTTCGATTCAGTGAGTCATCAAGTCTTATGTAGAAAACTTAGGTATCAATTCAATTTCTCTGAATCTTCCTTGAGACTAGTTTCATCTTACCTAGATAATAGATTTCAGGCAGTGGTGATAAATGATAAAAAATCATGTTTTCTCCCTTTGAGTAAAGGTGTACCGCAAGGTTCAATTCTGGGTCCACTGTTCTTTTTGATGTATATCAATTACCTTCCGATTGGTTTAGGCTCCTCTGTAGATATGTATGCTGATGACGTACAATTAAGAAAAAGTTTCCCTTTGGGCTTATTAGAAAATGCTACACTTGAAATCAACACTGACCTTGACCGCATTATGGACTGGTCAAAATCTAATGGCTTATGTCTAAATCCTAAAAAATCAAAATGTCTAGTGATTTCTAGGAAAAGTATCGAAGATACCTCTTACCTTCCAAAATTATATCTGAAAGACTGCCCAATTGAATTTGTTAGTTCTGCGAAAAATCTTGGCATTACATTCAACTCTACACTCTGTTGGAATGACCATATCCGCTTGACCCTAGGAAAAATTTATGGAGGATTACGTCTGCTATGGGCAAGCCAAAAATGTATACCCCTGAAAACTAGGCTTATTCTTGCAAAATCCCTCATCATACCTGTATTGCTATACGGTAATGAAATATATAGCAACTGTGACTCTGTTTACAAAAGAAAATTGAACGTTGCCTATAATAGTATTGCGAGGTATGTTTATGGATTGCGAAAATATGATAGTATTTCTCACTATGCCAAATCAATCTATGGTATGTCTTTCGATAATCTGCTTCAGTTTAGAACATTGATTTTCCTTCATAAAGTTATGCAGACGCATCAACCAACGTACCTTTACAATAAGATTTCTATGTCGCGTTCTACTCGTTCTTTTAACATAATACCAATACGATACACTTACTTGGTATCAAGTCGGCAATTTTTCATTTTTTCTGTTCGCTTGTGGAACTCTCTGCCTATATTGCTACGCAAAATAGGTTGCACTGAGTTGTTTAGGACTGGATTGAGACAATACCTGGAAAGCTTTTGATGATTTTTCTTCTTTCTCTTTCTTTTTCTTGTTTTTCCCTTTCTTTTTACTTTCTATTAATTTAATATTATATTATCTTTGTATATAAATATTTATTTTATCTTAATTTTTCTTCTTCTTTGTTTTTCTTTAATTTTTGTTATTAAGTTAATTGAATTTCATTTAAAAGCATATAATCTAAATTGTAATTTGATACTTACACTATTTTTATAAGATATTGTATCTTAATGTGTTAAGCTGTTGTCGAGACGAATAAATTTGAAATTTGATAAGATACCTGCGATTAAGAAATTCCCGCTGCCAAAAACACCAAAGCAAATAAAGTCCTTTTTAGGGTTGCTCGGTTACTACAGAAAGTTCATTAAGGATTTTGCTAATTTAACAAAACCTCTTACAGAGTGTCTTCGTAAGGGCAAAACCATTATTTTAGACTCAAGATACATTACCTGCTTTGAAACTTGCAAGAACCTTCTCTGCAATGGCCCAATTTTAATATACCCGGATTTCGCCCGACCTTTCAACCTTACTACAGATGCGAGTAACGTTGCGTTAGGAGCAATTCTTTCCCAAGGACCAGTAGGATCAGATAAACCGGTTTGTTACGCAAGTCGGACCTTATCACTTTCTGAACAAAATTATAGCACGATAGAAAAAGAGCTTTTAGCTATCGTTTAGGCCACAAAATACTTCAGGCTATATCTATACGGACGAAAATTCCAAATTATAACCGACCATAAGCCATTGACTTGACCCAATTCCAAGTTGGTCCGATGGCGCCTTAGATTGGAAGAGTTTGAGTACACAGTCTTGTATAAAAAAGGGAAATTAAATTCAAATGCAGATGCGTTGTCACGAATAGAGCTCCAAGTACACGATTCTTCTGAAAATTATAGTGAAAATGTAGATAACTCATCTCTCTCCAACAATGTAGATAATAGTGAAAATCTTTCCACTATACATTCCGCTTTTGAAAATGACAACACCGCTATCCCAATTTCTGAGAGGCCATTAAATGAATATTCTAACCAGCTTATACTTAGACATAGTGCCAAGAAAAGCAAATTATGTTCAAATCTTAAAATTTTATTTCAAAGAAAGAAAAGATATCTAGTTGAAAGCAAGAACATCTTGAATGAAAAAGACTCTCATAGAAATTTTGGAAAACTATGCTAACACTAAACGACAAACAGCTATTCTGACCGACGATAAAATTTTCAAAATGATTCAACAAGTTTACTAAAATTTTTTAACAGTAGCAACGTTAAGCTTGTAAGGTGTCATATTCTTTTGGAGGACGTAACAGAAAAACACGAACAGGAAAACATTATTCGAAATTACCATACACAATCTAACCACAGAGGTATAACAGAAACCTATCTGCATTTAAAAAGAAAATTTTACTTTCCAAATCTAAAAAACACACTTACAAGAATTATCAATAACTGTGGAACTTGTAACATCCATAAATATGACCGCCTTAAAGAACCTTTGAAATTTGAACTCACAGAGACCCCATGCATACCACTGCAAATATTACATATTGGTATTTATTCTATACACAGAGAAAACTTTTTGTCTATTGTTGACAAATTTAGCAGGTTTGGGAGTGTCTATTTACTACCAGCAAGAAATAGCATATGTCTTATCAGGTCTCTCAAACATTTTTTTGCCCACCACGGTATTTTAAAAAAGATAGTAACGGATAACGGTAGCGAGTTTCTATCTACACTATTCAAAGACTTTCTTGCCATGTACGATATAAATCTGCATAACATATGTGCTAAAACGTCAAACGGTAACTCTACGGTAGAGCGATTTCATTCGACGTTGACTGAACTGGTCAGAATTATTAAATCTGAGAACCCAAATAAGCCCATTAGCGAAGTTATCGACGAGGCGGTTTTGACGTACAATAACGCGATACATTCAGTTACAAAACTTACGCCTTTTGAGCTTATAACTGGTCATTACCAACCTCTTTCGAACCCTTTTGCACCTAAGGTTGCTGATTACAAAACCGAACAAGACTACCTGAAAGATCACACAAAAAATTTCGATTTATTACGAAAGATTATTCACGATCGAAATTTAAACTTTAAAGAAAACCTAATAATAAAAAGAAATAAAAGTCGTAAAGATCCACCTAATTTTCAACCAAACAAAGAGATATATGAACTTGATGATAGGAGGAACAAGCTAGCTCCCCGTTTTAACAAACATATAGTTGTTAGCAATAACAAAATCACAGTGCTGTCTAAGAAACGAAAAGTTCACAAGCCAAAAATAAAAAAAAATAAAAAGTTTACAAGCTAATGTGATTACCAATTTGGTAAATTGCGTAAGAGAATGGTCTTACGTTTTAATGGCGAGTAATAAACTGATAAATAACAATAAAGAAAATGATAAATTACAAATGTTCCTGAAAAAAAAAGTTTTCTTTCCATTTAAGTTTACGTTTTATGAAATTTCTTGAATCATTTACATTATCTAAGTACCTATATATATAAATAATAATATCGTTTCTTCAAAAGCTCCCTACAAACTAGTTTTCTTTTCTTTCCCTTCATACTTTTACCCAAAACCAATGAGATGTGATTGCCAAAATACGACGAGCTTCAACTACGCTCATGACTGATAGTAGCTAAAGTTTTGCCAACAACACCTGCAACACCATCGTTTGAGGCCTTCACTCATCGAGTTCGTGAAGTCCATTCTTCGGCGGGAGGAGTTACGCAATCCACACATCAACACATCACAGACCAACAATGTTTTAGTTTAACGATCATTATACGTCACAACCTCACGGCATAGATACGTCACAACTAGCAACCCGAAAGAGCTGCTCTCAACGATCTCTGTGCATATATGCTTTGGTGAAAAGCTTACCTTGGATGGATCGTTACGTCGCTCAGGCACATACTGCAATGCGTATATTGTAAATACGTAATTCATGTAAATGGCTAGATTAACGAATGCAAAGCAAGATACACCAAGCTGCGAAGGAGAGAAAGTATATGGGTCATTCAACACCGATCTTTACTCATGGCAACAAGCATTTTAGCTTTGAGAAAATAATAAATTAATTACTAATTGAAGAAGAACTATTGTAAATAAATTCTTATAAATATTATAAAAGTATTCAATTATTTTACACTCGTAATTCGTTCACAGCCTTAACACCCTTGTTTTTCGAATATTCGAATTAGCTTAGACTAGACCCTATTATTGCTTGGTGAATAGCACATCCAAATTTAAAACTAAGAGCCTCTTAGCTTTAAGAGCGCTATTAAGATTGTTTGGTGAATACCACCCTAAGTGCCTCATAAACCTATTCACCGACCACTATTAGTGCAAATTTATGAGCGCTCATAACACTTAAGAGTGGTCGCTACCACTCTTAAGTTATGAGCGGTTGTTGTTTTAAATAACTTCGAAAATTCGAAATTTACTGACAGCGTCATTTGTGGTTGTTATTCAAAAATCAAAATGGAAGGAGAAGGAGCGTTGAAAAAAATAAGAAATTCGAATTATGGTTTGCAATACAGAGAATGAATTAATTTTACGTTCTACCTTTTCTTAAAATTCCGTAAATTTTTTCTGTTTTTGGTTTGCTTAACAGCTGATTTTGACAATTGACACTGAAATTTTCGAAGTAGTTCGAAAAGTGTGCGTTCTCAGGCTCAACACCCTTATTTTTCGAATATTCGAATAAGCTTAGACTAGACCCTATTATTGCATGGTGAATAGCACATCCAAATTTAAAACTAAGAGCCTCTTAGCTTTAAGAGCGCTCTTCAGATTGTTTGGTGAATACCATCCTTAGTGTATACCTCCTTATCTTCTCCTCCCCCACACCACTCTCGTAGTTTCAGTGACTGCACACATTTCTTCGATTTGATAATTTCTTATCTTATTTGGGTGGTGTGTGCAGTGAATGAGACTGTGAGTTTGCTAGGCGGATAGTAAGATCAACGGTGTTGATCCCGTTGGTTAACCAAAGTCAAATTGCTTGCTGGGCATAACACCGCTAGTAATTTGGTTTGGTTTTCTAATAAGATTAGCAGCATGAGAAGCGCTCGTTTGAGGAAATAGAGAGGTGCCATGACAGGAACGAGATTCGGAAGTTTTACCAAAAGGTAAAAAGATCCTGCCAGGGTGGCAAACCCCGAACTCAAGCCTGTAAAGACCAGCAGGGAAACATAATTGTAGAGTTACAGTCGCTACTGAGGATTTGGAAAGATCACTTCTGCAGACTGCTTAACGGCGATGAAGACACAAATTCAGCTGTCAGGCAGATTGCCCCATTCAGCTTGGACGATGATCAAGAATGCCGTCCTCCCGACCTAGAAGAGGTTAAGCTTGCCATATGCAAACTTAAATCAAATAAGACAGCAGGTGCAGATGGCCTTGATGCCGAACTTTTCAAGGCAGCTGGAGATCAGTTGGAAAGGAGCATGCACCAGCTGATCTGCATGATATGGTCGAAAGAAAGCATGCCCGATGAATGGAACCTCAGTATCGTATGCCCGATCCTAAAGAAGGGAGACCCTCACAATTGCGCCAATTACAGAGGGATAAGCCTCCTTAACGTCGCTTATAAGATCTTGTCTGCTGTAATATGTGAACGTCTGAAACCCCACGTCAACAACTTGATAGGTCCTTATCAATGTGGTTTTAGACCAGAGAAGTCCACAATAGACCAAATTTTCACATTACGGCAGATCTTGGAAAAAATCCGAGAACATAATATCGATATTCACCACCTATTTATCGATTTTAAGGCCGCGTATGACAGTATTTACAGAGACGAGCTGTACAGAGCCATGTCTAGTTTCGGCATCCCTGCAAAACTCGATGAATTTGGAGAATTCACGCTGCTCCGTCAAGGTCGGTAAAAATATCACCGAGACCTTTGATGTCGAAAAAGGCTTTAGGCAAGGCGACAAACTGTCATGCGATTTCTTCAACATCATACTTGAACAGATTGTAAGAAACTCAAACGTCAGCACCAGAGGAACAATTGTACAATTGTACAAAAGTCTGTACAATTACTCGCCTATGCAGACGATATTGACGTAATGGGAAGAAAAAAGCGTGATGTCATAGGTGCTTTTGCGAGTATTGAAACAGAAGCGGCAAAAATGGGTTTGATGGTTAATGAGGGCAAAACGAAGTATATGCTGTCATCAAACAAGGACACAGAACATCGACGAATTGGACAAAACGTCACAATAGACAGACATAACTTCAAGGGAGTACAGGACTTCGTCTACCTAGGATCCGCTGTAGACACGGACAACAACATCAGTGCGGAGATCAAACGGAGAATAACTCTTGCCAACCGTTGCTTCTTTGGGTTAAGAAGGCAATTGAGAAACAAAACCCTCTCTAGAAAAACCAAGGTGACCTTGTATAAGACCTTAATCATCCCAGTCCTGCTGTACGGCGCGGAAGCATGGACCTTATCGAAAGCGGATGAGGAAACTCTTGGTCGTTTCGAAAGAAAAATTCTCCGAATGATCTTTGGTCCCGTATGCAAATACAATGTGTGGAGAAGAAGATACAACAACGAGCTGTATGAGCTGTACCGCGGCATGGGCATAGCCAGAAGAGTACGCATCGCGAGGCTACGATGGTTGGGCCATGTAGAGCGGATGGACCCAAACGCTCCGGCTCGTCGGGTTTTCGAAAGCACATTGCAGGGAAATCGCGGAAGGGGAAGACCTCGTCTTAGGTGGCGCAATCAAGTGGATGAAGACCTCAACCGACTTGGAGTGCGAAACTGGAGAGAGCTCGCCCGAGATCGAAATCGTTATAGAAGGATGTTGGTTGAGGCCCAGGTTCACCCCGAACTGTAATGCCCACCTAAGTAAGTAAGTAAGTTTCTAATAAGATTTGCACTTGTTGATTTTACTTAGATAGCGTCTGCGTTCGAAATTTTATTTTGTTTGTTTTTGTGAATTGTGATGTCGGGTAAATTTCGGGTCGATTTTAGCAACATTAGGGGGTTGCGATCGAATTTCTTTGCTGTGTACGCAAACACTGCAAAATGCAGGCGAGCTGTTTTGGCACTGAATGAAACACAGGTGGGTGTTGATTCTGATTCCTCAGAGTTCAACCTGTCTGGATATAGCTTAGTGCCATTATTCTTTTCTTCCCATGGCCTCGGCGTATATGTTCGTAGTGATATTGCTTACAAACTTCTACCACAATACGGCCTCTGTTCTAATACGAACTTTAATTTCATGTGGTTGAAATTCACTGTCCGTAAGCATATCATTCATTATTGTTTTATATACAGAAGCCCCAATTTAGATAGCAATTCAACCTCTAACGAGTTTGATGCGCTATCTGACTCCATAGTAAGAATTGTTTCCCTTTATCCTCACACTGAAATCGCAATTGCGGGTCATTTCAATGTACAAAATTCTGGTTGGCTTCGAAATTCTAGCCAGACAACACCCGAAGGAAAATGTGTTGAGATCTTCGCCGAGTTTAACGAATTAACTCAAATTGTTGATGAGCCCACTCGGGTTCCAGATAGTAAAGGCCATGCGGCCAGCACTCTTGACCTGTTTCTAACTTCTCATCCCGAAAAATATAGGGTTATAGTATCACCTCCTTTAGGCAAATCGGACCATTGTGTCATATCGGTAGATTTTTCGTTTTCCGTCACGGTAAAAAAAGATAAAGTCCCTAAAAGAACTGTGTGGCAATATGAGAAAGCCAATTGGGACGGCCTGAATAATTTCTTTCGAAGTTTTAATTGGTCGTTGTGCTTTCTCGACGGAACCGTTGATGCATCAGCTGATATGATATCTAACGTAATTCTCAACGGCCTGAGAAATTTTAAGCTGTAAAGAGGCGATTAGGGATCGAGAAAGTAGTTTTCGAAAATTTAAAGATTACCCTACTGTAGAAAACCGAAATTTGTTCAAACAGGCCAGAAATTTCTGTAATGCTCAAATAAAAAGGGCCAAGTTTTTACATGACCAAAAAGTATGGCAAAAAATACTATTGTGTCCAAAAGGAAGTAAAAACTTTTGGTCTTTTGTCAAGAACATTAAGAACTCGACCACGTCATCGGTCCCAACGCTCGTCTTCAATGACTCTCCGTATGTCAGCTCCATCGACAAAGCCAATTTGCTGGCAGCTCAATTTGCTGCCAACTCGACACTTCCTTATAGCATATTGGCTCCACCTGAGCTCGAGTCTGCAAATTCTTTGATGAAGCAGGTATTTTTTCGAACTCGCCCGGTTGCGAGAGTCCTCAAAGATCTCAACATACATAAATCCGCTGGTCCAGATGGTATCCCCGCCGTTATTCTGAAGAGGTGTTCTTCTACGCTGGCAAAACCCCACTGCGTAAACTTTTCCATCTTTCTTATTCGGCTGTGCTTTTCGCGACCAGATCGAAAACTGCATTTTTCCAGCCGGTCCCTAAAAAAGGCGAATCTTCCTCTTCTTCCAATTACAATCCAATTGCACTTACGTTCCTTCTTTCCAATGTCATGGAAACGTTGATAATCCGTCAACTTATGAAATATCTTGAAGAACGAAAGCTTCTTAATGACCGTCAGTACGGCTTTCGTAGCAAACGGTCCACTGGTGATTTGATGGCTTATCTCACCGAAAAGTGGAACCAATCTTTACATTGTTTTGGAGAAAGTAAGATTATTGCGCTTGATATTTCTAAAGCATTTGATAGAGTTTGCATCAGGCTCTTTTATCGAAAATTCGTGCTTTTGGTATCGATGAGTCTGTTCTTCGTTGGACTAGAAACTACCTTTCCGACCGTTCAATACAAGTTGTGTTGGATGGCTTCAAGTCTGATACCCACTTCATAAATGCTGGTGTGCCCCAGGGCTCCGTTTTGTCTCCGACTCTTTTCCTCATTTTCATTAATGATCTCTTGTCTGAAACTTCTAATCCGCTTAATTGTTTTGCTGACGACTCGACCCTCAGCTTTTCATATTCGTTTCCAAATTCACGTCTCTGCTCTTCGGATGTGGAACTGGAACGGTTGCGTATGATAAGCTCATTGAATTCTGACCTTGACAGCATTGTTTCATGGGGTCTTATGAACCGAGTAGAATTCAATGCTTCGAAAACTCAATGCTGTCAAGGTCAGTCGTTGAAGCTTAACATTCCCCCATTGCCATTATCCACGAATGGTACCTGCATCCAAGAAACCGAAAAGCTGTCAGTACTTGGTATGTGTGTAAACGATGATCTTCGTTGGAATGACCACATATTTGAAGTCGCTAAAAACGCTGCTAAAGGCCTAGGTTTCTTGAGACGACGTAGGAAGTTCTTCACCCCTTCTGATCTGGCTACAATTTATGAGGCCTTCGTCCGCCCAAAACTGGAGTATAACTCCCATATCTGGTCTGGTGCTCCTCAAACATCTTTGCACCTTCTTGATAGGGTACAAAATAGAGCGTTATAATTGATAGGTGATAGTTCAATCGTAGAATCGATTGATTCTCTTGAACATCGTCGAAAAGTCACCTGTCTCTCTTTCTTTTATCGCTTCTTTTACAAACAGTGCTCTAGTGAAGTAGCCAGTTGCATTCCTCCCCTGAAACAATTTAGCCGCAACACCCGCCTCGCTAGGAATGCTCATCAGTTTTACCTTGAGCCCAATTTCAGGCGTACAGTCAAGTATAGAGATTCATATTTCAGTCGCACCACCCGAATGTGGAATGCTTTACCTGGCTCTGTTTTTCCCTTTCATTACGATTCACAAAGGTTCAAAAGCAACGTGCATCGGTGTCTCCTTTCAAATCCTCTCCTATTTTCCTAAATGCTCGCACTGTGTTTTTATAACATTATAAGGGTAGTCATAACCCCTTGATGTGCGCGTTAGTTCTAAAAAAAAAAAAAAAAAGATCGTAATTCGAGAGAATGCACTCATTCACCTTATATACTCGCTCGAAGACAGCACCCACCGTCTCTACCTTCTCTCGACCATCTTCCACTATAAAGTGGTCATCATCCAAGATGGCCTCATCCGGATCTATCCCTATTGTCAAAAGTAAGTTTTCGTTCTCTGTCGTCCTTTGGAGTCTAATACCCTGAAGGTCATTTTGATCTTTTCTCCTAAAACCTAGATGGTGTTTGTCCTGTCGAGCTGTGTACTGCACTTCCATAGGCCATCAGGAATAGCGGTACGTGCCTATCCCAGTCTCTTTGGTAGTCGCCTACGACCTTGGTGAGGTGTTCTTTCAAGGTCCGGTTGAATCTTTCAACCATCAAATCACATTGTGAATGAAGCGGTGTGGTTCTCGTCTTCTTAATGCCAAGTAGTCCGCACACTCCTTGGAAGATGTTTGACTCAAAGTTCCTCCCTTGGTCGGAATGGAGTTCCATAGGCACGACAAACCTACTCACCCAGTTAAACACAATCTGGTCGACCACTACTTTGGCTTCTTGATTTGGGATGGCATACGCCTCAGGCCACTTGCTAAAATAGTCCATTGCAACCAGAATGTACTTGTTTCCAGCGTTGGTCTCTGGAAAAGGCCCAGCCACATCTACTGCAATCCTCTCAAAAGGTGATCCAACGATGTACTGATGCATCTTACCTTGAATCTTCCTACCAGATCCTTTGGTTGCAGTAGACTTGTCACATGTTCGGCACCACTTCTCCACGTCTCCAGAAGGTTCGTCGTGCATCTCCCGAAGAACTTCACTGACTTTCGATTGCGGTACGATCAGCTGCATTACAAATGATTTACCGTCAGTGGATTCCCATCTTCGCCTGAGGACACCTTCTTGCACATATAGTGAGTTCCACTGTGCCCAATAGGCTTTGAGAACTGGATTCCTGTCAGAAATGTCTCCCCATTCAGGTTTCTCTTCATTTTCTTTCCATGCGAGAATGGGTTCGATATCTGGATCCTCCTGTTGAGCAGTCACCACTTCCTCATTGCTCCATCCGCTTATTGGGTCAGCTCTTAGTCGCTGAGCGGTAATATTTTCTTTGTCTTCTTGCCGCCTACAATTCTTGCAATCCACTTTGCAAGGTCTTCGGAATAATGCGTCGGCGTTTGAGTGCCACTTTCCTCTGCAGTGTTGAATCTGGTAGTCATAAGTCTGCAGTCTTTCTATCAACCTTGCGATTTGACCTTCTGGATTTTTGAAGTTCAACAGCCAGTTCAGAGCACCATGGTCTGTCCGCAGAAGGAATTTCTGTACTTATGGAAGTGCTTTGTTTCCAAGTTAAGAGCTAGCAGCTCCCTTCTGGTCACGTAGTAGTTTCTTTCGGGCTTCGAGAGGACCTTGCTGTAATATGCCACCACTTTCTCCTCGCCATGATGCACTTGGGATAGTACCACCCCGATTCCAACGTTGCTTGCATCAGCGTCGATGATGAATGTTTTTCCAGGTGTTGGATGTGCCAGCACTGGAGCGTTACAGAGGTGGTATTTGAGTTCCTCAAAAGATTTCTCACACTCACCTGACCATTTAAATTGCTTCCCTTTTTCGGTGAGCTGATTGCAACTCAAGCAAAGTTCTTAACAAAACGTCGGTAATATGTGGCAAGACCAAGAAAGCTTCGGAGTTGATGTTTGTCCTGTGGTGTTGGCCAATTTTTGACGGAGTCAACTTTTTCAGGATCAGTCTTCACTCCTTGGGAAGAGATGATGTGTTCCAAATACTTAACTTCGGTTTTGAAAAGTGCACATTTTTCCGGAGTCAGTATAAGGTTAGCCTGTCGAAGTCTCTGAAACACGGCTTTTAGGTTCTTGCAATGTTGGTCAAATGTTTTCCCGTAAACAATGACATCGTCCAAGTAGACTAGGCAAGCTTTCCACGTCAGTCCTTGAGGAACGCACTCCATCAAACGCTCGAATGTTGCCGGAGCGTTGCATAGCCCAAACGGCATAACTTTGAACTGCCAGAGCCCATTACCTGTAGAAAACGCCGTCTTTTCCCGATCATCTGATCATCATCATCACTGATTCTGGGCAGGGGATAGCTGTCCTTCTGAGTCACATCATTCGGCTTCGGTAGTCCACACAAAAACAAGTGCTTCCGTCTTTCTTTTTCACTAGCACCACTGGTGACGCCCAAGGACTTTTGGAATCTTCGATAAGACCGTCCTTCTTTATTGCTGTTATCATTTCCTCAACCTCACCTTGTTTGGCCAGTGGAAGGCGTCTTGCGGGTTGACGAATTGGTTTTGCATCTCCTGTGTTGATGCGATGCTGCACCAACTGTGTACTACCATATTGTCCCTTTTGCGATGCGAAGATGTCTGTGTACTCTTATAGGAGATTTTCAGCTATCCTTGTTTGTTTGTGATCAAGGTTGGATGAATTCAGTATCTTAGCTCTGATGGTTTTGAGCTCCTCTAGAGTTATAGTTTTTCTCGGGGCTTCGTCTGTGATCTTCGTAATTGCTGCAACCGATTCGCAACGTCCAACGACTTCTCCTTTCTTCAACCTTACATCGTACGGTCTGGTGTTTAGTAATAGTACGGAGACCATTTTGTTTTTCGGTGCTACCAGTGTTTTCCCAATGATGACGCTTTGCGAGGAGCACTCTGGGTCTAGTTCCACCATGAGGTATCGAAGGCTTCCAAGCTCACCTTCCAGTTTTGTCCAAACGAACACTTCAGAAGAAGGAGGCAGAATCAGATCTTCCGTGTTGACAGTTCTCAGTGTCGACGTACTTTCGTTCGAATAGGTCATTGGTAGTTCCTTATTTTGGTACTTCAAAACCTGATTACCGAAGTCCAAAATAACTCCGTGCTGTTTCTATAAAGTCGATTCCAATAATGCACTCGTCACATATATCTGCCACCAGGAATTGATGAGTAAACACTAGATCGGCCAGTCGGATCTTAAGACACACTTCTCCATATACTCTTGCTGCTTCTCCTGTTGCGGTTCTTTGACGGTAGCTATTGGTCTTATGAAGCCACGTCGTCTTTACCAGGTCTCGACGTACTATGGAGGCTGTGGCAC
Source organism: Melanostoma scalare (assembly GCA_949752695.1). Taxonomy (NCBI): domain Eukaryota; kingdom Metazoa; phylum Arthropoda; class Insecta; order Diptera; family Syrphidae; genus Melanostoma; species Melanostoma scalare. The sequence continues at coordinate 97,927,072 of OX456986.1, forward strand.
CGGTGTCGATGGTAGCCACATGTTTGTTTCCGTTAATAGTAGTCTATACAGCCAGACTTTTGTTGTCTCGTATGGTCTGAGAGACCTGGATGGTGGTTCTGGGGCCATCGATACAAGAAACCAGCCTCTGCCCCTCGAAGTTGGTTCTTACTCGTTTCCCTGATGGGAAACGGGCTTGATAGGCAACGCTGGTGTTGTTGTTACCTTGCTCTGGGTTGGATCTCTTGCTTCCACAATGTTGACAACCGGTTTTATTTGGTGGTAGTCGGCATTGACGCTGTAAGTGCCCGGTCTTGTTGCAGTTCCAACATCTTGCTAGTCCGCTCCGCTGGTTCTTTTGTATTTCAGCTCTTTGGCACGAGCATTCTTCGACTATGGCTTCTCTAAGTCGATGTACTCCATGAGAAGCCTGTTCTGCTGCTTCAATTGTCAATGCGAATGCTATGGTTTCAGAAAGAGTACGTGTTCTAGCAGTTCGCACAGACCTCTGAAGATGTTTATCGGATATGGCACGAACGAAAGACTCAGCAGCGAGCTGGTTGATGATTTCTTCTCCAGCATCAGGGTATGACAGGTGAACCAGTTTTTCGACGTCTGCTTGGAGCTGCTGTAGACTTTCACCCCTTTTCTGGACTCTGTTATTGAGTTGGACTCGGAAGACTTCTTTCAAGTGGCTATCTCCAAAGCGTTTATCTATAGCTGCCACAAGAGAACTGAAATCACCGCTCTTACCAGCTGGAACTGTTTGAAGTAATTCAGCTGCTGGTCCTCTAAGAGCATAGCAAGAGTCAGTGCTATGTACTTGTCTTCGTACAGAAAGCTGTTTTTCCATACCTTCAACGAGTTCGTCAAGGGCACATACATTTTTCTCAATGTTGCCCAATTTGCCTTCCAGAATGTTTTTCTGACCTTCCAAAACATTCTGTTGTGCCTCAAGTCTTTCGAGAATATTCTGTTGTTTTTTCTTTTGCTCGTTTCGTTGCTCTTCAATCAGCTTCTTTTGCTCGTTTCGTTGTTCTTCAAGTTGTTCGAGAACATTCTGCTGTTCCTTCTTTTGCTCATTTCGTTGCACTTCGAGTTGTTCGAGAACATTCTGCTGTTCCTTCTTTTGCTCGTTTCGTTGTGCTTCAAGTTGGTCCAAAACATTCTGCTGTTCCTTCTTTTGCTCGTTTCGCTGTTCTAATAAAAGTTTCATCATACTAGAAAAATCTACACTTTCACTTACTTCCCCTTCCTCCACTTCTGTTTCAAAAACAAAAGTGTTTACGTCTTCCCCTTGCTGTTCCAAATAGTTGCGCATGCGCACGATGAGCTCATTTTTGGATCCCACTCTAGAAAGATTTCGCTTACCTAACTCACTTTTAAGCTCAATGCAGTTGAGCTCTTCCAACAACTTACCCATTTTCACTGTATTTAACTTTTTTTTCTTTTTTTTACACTTTACTAGTCTTTTTTTTTATCAAATAAGTTTTATTTACACTTCTGACACCAATGTAACGTGCGCTTAGTTCGCAAAAATAAAACTCTACCTTTCAATTTAATTCTACCACTTTTATTCAGTATCTTCTTTCGATATACACTTTATTCGAACTCAACTCAATTAAGTTTATTCAATATTCACACTATCACTTTCTAAATAAAACTGACTTCTGGTAGCGTCAGCTCTCTCTTTATATAGAAGTGTGAACCATCGAGAGCTTTCTGGTAGTTTTGCTATTAACCATGATGTCTTGACAAGTTCCCCTCCCGGTATTTTTCTGCACACATACACACACTCACAACCAACGTCTTCCATTATACCATTCCATTATAGTGTTGCCACTTTTGTTTTCGGTTGAACGTTTTCGATTAGGAAATTGGTATTAATGTTGTAAATTAAGAAAAAAAGGGTTTATTAAATTTGACTAAGCTAAAATTCTTCTCTGTAGCGACCGAAAAATTAGTGATTCAAAAAACAAAAATTTTGAACGAGTAAGTTGTGAAATTTTTGGATCATGGTTTTTTTATTTTATTAAGTACACATCGAATGATTTTTCCACAAATTTTTATTAAAAAATATTAGTATAGATAGCTTTAACAATATAAACGATGCCGTAGCACCTAAAAAAAATTCTCCTCCATGGTCGTATCGATTTTTCAAAAATCGGTACTCCGAAATAAAAAAATTATTGTGATCTGTATGAATGTACTTATCGTTGTACGTAGCAGTTTTTCATATTTTGTTTTTTTCGAACTTTTTTTTTTGGTTTTCAGACAGTTTCAAAAATAGTAAAAAACAAATTTTTTTAAATCGGCTACGCTTTACCTTAACCACTACTAAGACGAACAAAACAAAAAAAAACTAGACATCGGTTAATAATTGTTCGAGTTATAGACCAGTTCAAAAAAAGTCCTTACCAGAAAAATGCGTTCAAAGATTTTAGTCCATATCTCTCGTAATGAAGTCATGTATCTTTTAATCATTGTAACTTAGTCAATTTTTGGAATTTTGACTAGCAATTTTGTACACATACACTGCCAACCACTAGGATGAGGCCACTAATTTTGCGATCGATTTTCGCTTTTGACATCTGGTGGAAGTTTTGTACCCGGAAAAGTTTATTACCAGTTAGTAGGTACGTATTTTCCCATAACAAATTCATAAAATTTAAGGGTTAATTCGTAACGACGCGACGCGACGGTTGGAATTTCCCAAGATCAATTAATGAACTACTGAAAATAGGTATAAAAAGGTGCTCCACTAGGATGAGGCCATTGCGAATATTTCCGTGCAGGAGTTCGAATGTGCGAATTCTTGTATAAAACATCTAAGAGGGTGTTAAAAATAACCGTTTTAATTAGTTTGAAGCACACATGGGTTCTAGAAAGACTTTGACAGCGACAGAAAGAGCAAAAATAGATGCTTTCAAGGAAATAGGACTCTCAGGCCGTGAAATTACAAGGAGACTTAAAAGGAGCAAGACAGTTGTAAACAATTATTTTGCTGATCCACAAAACTATGGCAAAAATCAAAAAGGACGTACGGGAAAAGCCACAACACCAAGGAAAAATAGCTACAAATGTTTGCTGTAATGGTCATTTCCAAAAATGAAAAACATTTTTGGACCTCTGACTTGGATTTTTCAACAAGACAATGCCCCAATCCACACTAGCAGGGTTGTCAGAAGCTGAATTCAATCAGAAGACGTGAAACTTTTGTCATGGCCGCCATATTCATCGGACTTAAACATTATTGGAAACGTTTGGTCATATCTATCTCGTAAAGTTTATTAAGGTTGCAGACAATTTGAAGAAAAGGACACCTTAATTGATGCTCAGTGGCATCACTGGTTTTTTCTGTGTTGGTTTACGTGTAAATTAGCTCCGATTATTTTTTCATTTTTTTGATAGTTAACCTTTTATTTAATTGTGTTCCTTATCAGTTTTTTCTTTAATAACAGCCTGTTAATTCTTACTAATAATTCATTGTATAGTGTTGTGTCTATTTAGCATTTATGCTTTCGTGAAGTTATTTGTTAAATTATTCTTGGTAAGCCATTGCTTGTGTAATAAACTTTCCTACATACCTACATTTTCCTACTCCAATCTCTCTTAGATCGTAGTTTACCACTAATCTGAGTGTTATCCACTAGCTAAAAAAAAAAAATAAACAAAAATTACTCTTGAGTGTTTTTCTCTTTATTCATTTTATATTTTGTTCACAATTTACACGTTTACCTCCTTTATTCAATAAATATTAATTTTTTTTATCATAATTTTACACGTTCTTTTTTAATATATTCTTCAGCGCAGGTGCTAGGAGCTTCGACTTTGAATCTCAATAACTCAGGATCAATCCCGGTACTTCCCTTGAAAATTTTTTTTTTTTTTTATTTTTTTTTCTTTCTTTTTTTATTTTTTCTGCTATTTTCATTTTGATTTGTTCAAAAATTTTTAAAGTAGAAAATGAATTGCGCAGCAGACAAGTGCATTGATAGCTCCAACAACAACCCCCTTTTTGCCTGCTTTGGCCCATGTGGCAAAGCATTCCATGCAAAATGTGTTGGTTCTACGAGTGCTTTCATTGAAAAAGTTACTGCATCGAAAATCGCTTTTTGGTACTGCAGCAACTGTAGAAAAATTTCTCTTTCTCAATTAGCCTTTAAGTTAGAATCATTTAAAAATGATATAACAAAAATATCAAAGGGTATTAATGAAATTTCAAGCTGTTTTAATATAGCAGTTGCTAATGTCAACTCATTCTCGAGCGCCCAGTACTCGGTAGATATTTCTACCTCTACTGACGACTTAGACTTTCAACTTCCTCCTATTCCTTCTAATTCCTACCAATCTTTAAAATCTAGTAAGGGTTTGAAGAAAAAACAGGACAGCGTGTCCTCTGTAATTGTTGGTACGAAACGAAGTGGTTTGCGAAGCAATGTAGCTACACCTCTTAAATCAAATGTGACTGAAATACTCAACTTAAGCTCTTCTGTTCAGCCTAATCCGATTGAGCCTTATAATTCAAACACGACTGAAATAGTCACTTTAAGCTCTCCAAACTCACCTAATCCAATCGAATCTGTCGCCCCTATGGTTTCGAACAATGAGGCTATTATAATATCTGATCATGATAGACCCCCACGGTTTGTGGAATCAGTGCCTAAACCAAAGACTATATTTATATCTCGTCTCAAATCAGATACTACTCCAGAAGACATAATTTTCCACCTTAAAACTAATAAATGCATCACAAACGATTCGTTTGTTAGGTGTAATAAAATAAGTAAGCCTAACAACTATGTGGCTTCTTTTAAGATTATTGTTTCTCCAACGTTTTTTGACCCTATTTGCAACCCTCAGATTTGGCCGGCTGATACTCTTATTAAAGAATTTTCAGCTCGTCATAGTAAAAGTACCGTCAATAAGGGACCAAAAAACTTGAAAGTATCTCCCTCTTCTACCAAAATGTAAGAGGGCTTCGCACTAAAACTGCTAATCTCTATAACAACTCCCAAGCATTCTCTCATGACATTTTTGCTCTGACTGAAACTTGGCTTAACTCTGCCATTTTAGATACTGAATTGTTTGACCACCAGTACTTAGTGTATAGAAAAGATCGTACCTACAATAAACCCTCGGAAGTTGGAGGTGGCGTACTTACTGCTGTTCGTAGCAAATACATGTCTTCTCTTATAACCTTTCCATTTGATTTAACTGTAAATGTATTATGTGTCAAAGTCACAATCAAATCAAAAATTGTTTATATCATAAATACATATATTCCACCAAAGAGCTCTGCTTCATCTTATAAAGAATTAACGTTAGTTTTAGATTATATTAATGAATTGCTGTGCGTTGAAAATTATGTATTGTTCTTAGGTGACTTTAATTTACCTTATATTCAATGGTTACCATCTTCAGATGAAACCTATTTTAAACCATCTTTGACTTCACCTCAACAGGAATTAATGTTGTTGGATAATTTAACATCAACCGACTTACGGCAAGTAAGCTGTATCAAAAACTCTAAAAATCGAATTCTCGATTTGGTCTTCTCTTCAGACTCTGTTAGTACCGTTGTTATTGAATCTAGTTTCGGTATTACTGATCCTAGCCTTGATGAAACTAACATAGATGACTACCACCCACCTCTGAATATTTTTCTTGACTTGAGTGGTGAAATCCACACTAATAGTAACTCTCATGATTGTTCCTATGTTTTTGACTACCGCAAAGCTGATTTCGATTTGCTCTGTGGTGAATTAATTATGTCTGGTATCGAAAACATATCAGTTTTTACCAATATTGACGAAGCTGTTAGCAGCTTTTATTTGATTCTCTATAGATGTATAGAAAAATCAATTCCTAAAAAAATTTTTAAAAATTCTGACTCCAACCATCCATGGTATACTAAAGAGTTGAAAATCTTAAGAAATAAAAGAAATAAAGCTTGGAACACTTATATTAAAACTCATTCCGTTTCCGACTATGAGTTTTACGTTTTTCTTTTTGAAGAATTTAAAACACTTTCTAAAAATCTTTATTCAAATTATATTGACCGAATGGGATACTCTTTTAAAAAGGATCCAAAAACGTTCTGGCAGTTTGTTAACTCAAAGAAAAAATCAGATGGCTATCCAGCTAGTTTTGTTTATGAGAACTGTTCTTATGAGAACATCTCTGATATTTGTAATGCATTTGCTGACCAGTTTCGCAGCTCATTTTGCGATACTACTCTTGACATTGATGCTGATTTCTTCAGTTATCTTCGCAACTGTAATCAAGTATGCTTTAATAACATTGTTATTGAAATTGATAAACTTTTTTGGAGTCTTGAAACCTTAAATGACGATTTTTCTTCCGGGCCGGATGGCATTCCTCCCATTGTACTAAAAAAATGTAGGTCATGCTTAGCATACCCGTTACAATATTTGTTCTTACTTTCTTTGAAATCTAGTAAATTCCCTCTACTTTGGAAAAGATCATTTATCACTCCAGTTTTTAAGAAAGGGGACAAATGTGATATAAAAAACTATAGACCCATTGCCAAACTTTCTAGCATTCCTAAACTATTTGAAAAACTAGTATGTGAACAGCTGGCTTTCAGTGTAAAAAACGTTATTTGCACACAGCAACACGGTTTCGTCAAAAATAGATCGACTGTCACAAACCTGCTATGCTTTCTTCAAAAATGTTCTTTAGCACTAGAAAATGGTAATGAGCTCGATTGCATCTACACGGATTTTTCTAAAGCTTTCGATCAACTTTCACACAATATTATTCTGTTCAAACTAAAGGCAATGGGCTTCCCACCTGTGTTCACTGATTGGGTACTTTCTTATCTATCTATGAGATCATACCAAGTAAAGTTCCGTAATATCCTTTCCCACCCTTTTAATGCTGGCTCAGGTGTACCTCAGGGAAGTCATTTAGGACCTCTTCTATTTATTTTAGCTATCAATGATGTTGCGTCTTGCATTTCCTTCAGTGAAATATTAATTTTTGCTGATGATATGAAAATTTTTAAAAAGATAACTGGTTCGCTTGATCGCTCTCATCTCCAATCCGATGCTAATCATTTTGCAGTTTGGTGTTTTAAAAACGGGCTCAACCTAAACCCCAATAAATGCCAAAGCATGACTTTCTCTAAAAAGAAGGAACCTAGCAACCCAAGTTATTCTATTTCCAATAATATTTTGAGTCAAGTGAAATGTTTTAAGGATCTTGGCGTGTATTTTAGTTTCAATATGGACTTTACTCAACATGTCAACTACATCGTTAGTAAGGCCAATAGTATGCTTGGTTTTATGAAAAGATGGTCAAAAGAGTTTCAAGACCCATATGTTACCCTTGCTCTATACAATTGTTTAGTACGACCTCATCTAGAGTATGCTTCTCAAGTGTGGTCCCCTTTTTATGAAATACACAGCTCAAGAATTGAATCAGTACAACATAAATTCATAAGATTCGCTCTTAAAGGGCTTCCGTGGGTAAACCCTTATGATTTACCACCATATGAGCACAGAATCCAATTATTACATATGCAACTTCTTTCTCAAAGGCGTACCATTAATGATCTGGTGTTTTTTCATCAACTTATTACCGGACATATCGATGCACCTGAGTTACTTTCTTGTGTTCAATTCAACTTTCGAGGCGGATCTTACCACCTGCGCAACTTAGTTTTAATATACTGCCCTTACCATAGAACGAATTATGGCATGAATGAGCCATTGACTCGTATGGGTAGACTTTTTAATCTTAACTCGTGTTTAATTGATTTCAACTTAAGTAAATCTAGTCTAAAAAATTTGTTAAAAACCAGTGCTCCACTTTCTTAAGTTTAGTTTGCATGTTTGCATGTTTCAATTAATTTTAGTTTATATATCACATTTTGTATGTTTTTGTTTATTATATCACATTTTGTATGTCTTGTTTATTTTATAGTGTACTTTATTGAAGATAATTTTGTAGTATTTATTTGAAAGTTCTTGTTATAATGTCTTTTTTTTTTGTTTTTACTATTCTTACGTTCTCTATGTGCTGGTGTTGGTGTTATACTAACACTTGCATTCATGATGAAGAGCTTATATAAGTATGTACATATGAGCTTGTTCTAAGCTCAGTACTACTTAGTCTCTGAAATGCAAAAACAAAAAAAAAAAAAGATGCTATTCGTAGTGCCCGGGCCCAAATTTCATATGATTATTAAAAAAAAACTGTATGATTCTATTCCAAACCGTCTAATAGAGGATATATCCGAAAATGGCGGACATACTCATTATTAATGTAAAAAAACGTTATTAATAAATATTATTAATCCATAAAATGTAAACATTTCACTAATTTTTTTTGTTTTTTTCTAAAATTTTGCATGTGTCCTCATCCTAATGGAGCACCTTCTTATACCTATTTTCAGTAGTTCATTAATTGATCTTGGGAAATTCCAACCGTCGCGTCGTTACGAATTAACCCTTAAATTTTATGAATTTGTTATGGGAAAATACGTACCTATTAACTGGTAATAAACTTTCCCGGGTACAAAGCTTCCACCAGTTATAAAAAGCGAAAATCGATTGCAAAATTAGTGGCCTCATCCTAGTGGTTGGCAGTGTATATTTGAACATATAAACTTTGATTTAAAAAAAAAATCTTTTTTGACCTATCACAGTGGCTTTCCCCCTTACCTACATTATATAAAGTATACTTGTAGTAATGAAGAATAATAATAAATCGCTTTATGTATAATATGCATATCTATTGTAATGGTTTCTTAAACCAGTACAGTTTGTGGTCAAAAAGTAATGAATTTGGGGATTTTTTTCAATTAGAGTTACAAATGTAGGTATATTTCAAAAAAATTAATTAACTGTAATGGAAAAGATCAATCAATAACTACTTGTAATTGAAACAAAAGATGCAATTAATTTCAAGAAGCAATCGTTATTTCCCAAATTTACTGTCGAGTAATGGTTAGCATGTCTGCGTCTGCTGTTACGTGGATCGCCCTTCTCGAAGCCTTTGATAGTATTGTCATTGCAATGAAAAGTACTTTCTCGATAAGCAGTTTGAAATCGGTAAAAAATTATTGGTCACTCTTCACAAGGTATGGTTGTGAGAATTGCACTAGGCCATGCGGTCCCCGGCTATATTGCGCCGCTATATTTATTAATTTGTTTTACATTTGTGCAAAACTACTGTGGTGCAGTACGCTTTGCCAAATAGACACGAACAAGTTAAGGAAGCTGTGTTCTTTTAAAAAAAAAACTTTCGAGTTTTTCATATTTGTTTAACGACCTTAACTCAAACGATGCATGTCTCCTTTTAGGCTTACACCTATTTTTCAAGTCAATTTTAAGTGACAACATTTTCATATATATTACCATTACCATCCTAGAACTTCTTTGTGTTACTTTGATATTTTATAGCTTTTGCAGTCTTAGCACTTACATATATACAGGGTGATTTGCATAAGGTAAAAGATAGAGTGTGTAGGTTGGACCTAGACAAGCAAAAAATCGTACGGGAGGGGGTCCATTTTCCCCCATTTAGGCGGGAGGGGCAATTTAACCCTCCTTTACAAACTGGGGTCCGTTTGAACCCCAGAGCATGTTTGAACACTCATAACTTTTTTGTTTTTCATTTTTTTTTTAATGGGATTTTTACTCAGTGAACAAAAATATCAATTTTTTATTCATTTCTTAAGTTAAAACGATATGAAAAATCATATTTTTTCTAAAAATTAATTATTTTATTTCAATAGCAGCATAGTTTATGTTTAGGACGATTTAGTTTGAAGTTGTTGGCAGTTCCGCCAGATATTTAACACATAAGGTTCTAGTGTGGCAAGGGCAATAACATCTGCCACATCCATCGCAGGTGGTTCTGCTTTTCTTGTCGTCTGCTCTTGGGCAAAGGTGACATCTGCTTCTTTTACAAGAGAGCCTTACGTGGACTCTTGGTAATTTTTCCTGGACTCTCCCCAAAATACAGAGAGCATCCTATGCAGATTTTCCAATGCCAGATTATGTTTCAGGTTGTGTTGGTTTACTTTGATGACCGGAAGTGGCTTTCTCGCAGTTATGTTGTGTTGATAGCAATACCACTTGTTTGTTTGGCCTCGGAACATAACTCACCAACTCCATTTTTCCAGAAAATCCATCTTTGGACTGGACGATACTGCTTTTCGTAATTTACCTTTACAGGCTCATTCTGGCCATCAAGGATCTCCTTCGCTACAAAAGGTTGAGGCAAATCTCTTTTGTTTTTCCGAAACGTGCCAAGAATAGTGATCTTCTTATCCAGTAACTTCAATGCCAAATCCACCGACGCGACGTAAAGAAATGATCAATAGTGAGGTTGTGTTCGGAATTGAAATATGATGGCATCAACGACATCAGCACATCATATCCACGACCAAATCCTGTACTTTGGTTAGAGCTACCAGTGCAGATAGAAAACTTCAGTGGATAGCCCGTTGAGCTTTCATTCAGCCACCTAAACTTCAAGCCATATTTGGCAGGATTGCTTGGCATGTATTGGGGAAATTCAATCCTTTTTAGGTCATAAAATTGTTAGATGACCTGAACAAACTAAAATAATAATTTTTTTTTTTTGATAGGCATACCTGACAAGAACATTGATATACATGAATATTACAATCAGTAATTACGTAAAACAGACATATCGAAAGGGATGAGCGGGAATCCCAGATTTGCGAAGTTAGGCAATTTCCATCGTTTTTGAAATTGAAAAATTTTATTGATGACCTCCTACATACCTGCATAATGACATCTCTGCTTAAATTTCTTTATTACTGCTATATGAAATACTTAGAAACAATTCATACAATAGCCAGAAGAACTACAACTGAACAATTTAAGTCAGAAATCCAAAAAAAAATCGAAAAAAAAATCGTGGGGTTCATTTGGACCCCAGTTCGGGTGGACACGACTTTTGCCGGTTCGTAAAGGAGGGTTAAGAAAAAAAAAAAATTTTACGTAATTAAGTAGTATTTTTCTGGCTTATTTTCAATGCTCTTATTTATTTTTGATCAAACACAAAAAACCGGATGTCAAAATAGCCTATAGTTTTTGAGAAAACCAGAAATTACAAAAACGACTTTTTAAAGTTTTTTTTTCGTTATTGGTGAATTTACGAAACAAAGGATGAATTTTCTCTTTACTTTTTTTCACTTAAAAATCGGAAGCACTTTATAATTAATTTTAAATGAAGTGGTTTCAATTTCTAGTTTTTGAAATAACTGACTTCAAAGTCAAAATTTACGAAAAAAAAAAATCACTTTGAGTTTTATGTTTCTCATGATTACAAATGCCAAATAAAAAAGTAATTGATTTAGTTAGCAGCTTAAATAAATTTTTTATCAAACGCTGTAAACTACATTTTTTTTATGTCTTATAGTTTTTGAGACAACTGGAAAATAGTAAAACTATTGAAGCATGCAGTATTTTCAAAAAACTATGGAAATACGTACGAATTTACAATAATGTTAGGAAATAGACTAGTGAGAGTATAAAAATTTATCAGGCAGGTACTTATGTGCAATTAATTTCCGTATGCCACATCTTTCCGCATGGCCCGCTTCGCGGGGTTCATTATTTTAACCCTTTTCCCGCAGGGTTAAGCTGCTCATGCTAAATATGAAAATAGCAATTGTTTTTCTAACTGCAAGTTATTTGATTGAACTGAAAAAAGTATAAAAGTATAAAAATTCATCAGAAAGGTGCTTATGTGCAATTAATTTCCGTATGCACCAACATTCCGGATGGCCCGCTTCGCGGGGGCTCATTATTTTAACCCTTTTTCCGCAGGGTTAAGCTGCTCATGCTAAATATGAAAATAGCAATTGTTTTTCCAACTGCAAGTTATATGATTGAACTGAAAAAAGTATAAAAGTTAAAAATTCATCAGACAGGTGCTTATGTGCAATTAATTTCGGTATAGCTTTCCGCATGGCCCGCTTAGCAAGGGCTCATTATTTTAACCCTTTTTCCACAGGGTTAAGCTGCTCCTGCTAAATACGAAAATAGCAATTGTTTTCTAGCTGTAAGTTATTTGATCGAACTGAAAAAAGTATAAAATCATAAAAATTCATCAGACAGGTGCTTATGTGCAGTTAATTTCCGTAAGCAAAAACTTTCCGCGTGGCCCGCTTTGTGTGGGCTCATTATCTTAACCCCTTTTCTGCTTATGCTAAATATGAAAATAGCAATTGTTTTCGGGTCAATAATTTCCTTTGATTTTTTCAAAATTTAACAAAAAACAAAGAACTCTTAATAAAATCCCAAAAAAACCTTATCTGGTATCACTGAAACAAAAGGAAATGTCAAAATACAACCATGAAGTACATGTCATCAAAAAGAAAAACACATTGTTCTGTCATTTTACAATGAAAAAAAAGTATACATGAGATTTACGATGCAAGCAGTGAGATGCCTGCAACCCCCTGCTTCGGCTCCTCATAAGCTTTGGGGTGCAAATTTTTTATATGAAAAGTTTCTTTTGAAATTAGAAAATCTTTTGACTTTAAAGAAGAAATATGGTTTGACTATTTTACTATTATTTCAAAGACTATAAGACAATGAAAAAAAGTTGTTTACAGCGTTTGATAAAAAATTTATTGAAGCAACTAACTACATCAATTATTTTTTTATTGGCATTTGTCATCATGAGAAACATAATACTCAAAGTGATTTTTTTTTTTTTTTTTTCGTAAATTTTGACTTTGAAGTCAGTTATTTCAAAAACTAGAAATTGAAACCACTTTATTTAAAATTAATTATAAAGCGCAGATTTCTGGCTTTCATAAAAAGCATAATTTGTATCTATAAGTTTTCCCGTTGTTCTACAATATTTTTTTTAGATTTATAGTGAATTTTTATAAAATTGCCCCTACCGCCTAAACGGGGGAGATAGACCCCCCCCCCCCCCTCCCGTAGTAAAAAATGCTTGTATTAAACCCCTCCACCAAAAACCGTTATTATTTCTTGTCGCCAAAGTTGTCGTACTCTCCCCTTAACATTTTAAGGAAGTGAAACAGTTAAGTACAATTCTGTTGTTAAACGCGAAAAGTACTATTAGAAATTATTATATTGAATACATTATCGATGGGGATACGATAAGTCAAGAATTTCAAAAAACATAATAATGTAAAGGAAAAAAAAATTTTATAAAACAAGTATTAATTAGTATTAAGTATTAATTAACGTTTTCATTCTAGGGGATCCAGTAGATTTTCAATAACATTATAATTCATAAAAGAAAGCCATTGTTTGATATTTTTGAGGAATACTGTTTTAACTCTTTCACATCTAACAAATACAGGTAGATTATTAAAAAGACGAGGCGCAGTTATATTATAAAGTTATATATAAAAATGTGCTTTCTTGATGGTGGGTACAACAACTAGATTTCCAGAATTAACTCGCAAATTTCGATTTTCATATACTCTACAAGAGTTATACCCGGATTTCTCAAAAAATATGTTTTAAACTTTATAGAAATACAAATGACGTAGTGGAAGATTTTGAAACAAACCAAAGCTTGGAGTTAATCGATTCACTTTGCATAAAATACGGTCAGCATGTTTTTGTTTTATAAGCAAAGGCTCTACTTTATTAAGATGAGTACCACCCCAGCAAACCAAACCATATTGAAGTTTCGATTTGAAAAGACCGTTATAAACCAGCTTTAACAATGGCAAACCGTAATATTGGCTGAGAAGATAAATTTTTCTTACTAAATTGTTCAGACTGCTTCAAAAGCAAAGTATGATTCAACCAGCTCATTTTATAATCTAGAGTAACACCTAAGTATTTAAAGCTATCAACAAGCTCAATTTTTAAGCAGTTTCCAGAGCAGCGTATGTTTGAATTAAAAGTAAGATTATTATAAACATGGGAACCACTTTTTGCCTTAAGAAAATTACCCCAAATTGGTGAATGATATTTTAGAGGCATGTCGTTATGTAGTTTACCTTTAAAATTGAAAATCATGAATTTCGTAATCTTATAATCAGTTTATGTTTTTATGGAAAAAAATAAAGAATATATAATAATAATATAATAATAATAATCAGTTTATGTAGTTTGAACCAAACGCGTAGCAACTCTAAATCATGGTTTAAGGCCAACGAAAGATCAAAATAGTTTTTATAACTATAAGACATAGCAGTGTCATCAGCAAGGGTTGTAGTTTTACCCTTAAATGGTTGAAAGAAAAGAGCTTTAACAAAAACAAGGAATAAGATTGGCCCTAAAACAGAACCTTGTGAAACACCTTTGTTGAACAAATTCTTAGCACTCAACATATTATTGACCTTTACTCTTTGACTACGATTTTTCAGATAAGAATCAAACCAATCATTGATAAAACCTCTGAAACCAATATTATACAACTAAGATAACAAAATCTCATGATCTACCATATCAAAGGCTTTGGTGATGTCAATAAATAAGGCAGCTGGGATGTCAGATTTATTAAGACTGCTATAGATATCACTACACAATTTTAACAGTGCATCTTCAGTAGACTACCACCATTACCACTTCGAAAACCAAACTGAGAGTCACAAAAAAAATCGGTTTTATTCAGGAAAGACAACATTCTAGATTTGACGCCTTTCTCAAAGACCTTAGCAAAAACTGATAAACTGGAGATTGGGCTATAGTTGTTTAAGCACATAGGATCTCCTTTTTTGTATAATGGGATAACGACAGCCTCTTTCAAAGAATCTGGAAGGATACTTTTTTGTATGTTTAAATTGAAAATATGACAGAAACATCAGAGACCAGAAAAGATATATTTTTTTAAATATTGCTTGAAATGTTGTCGCACGACTTGGAGTTGGAATTTTTCAAAGAACTTATATTTTTAATAATTTCTAGAGGTGAAAAACGTTCAAAGAAAAAATTTGCCTTTGGAATATGTCAAAAATAAAAGCTTGTCACATTGGCAAACGGAATCAATATTTATTGCAGTGTCCTGAATTGTGCTTGTAATATTCACAAAATGGTCATTAAATGCATTTCCGACTTCTAATGGCCCAGATACAGACGTATTGTTAATGCTCACTACGAGATCACCGTTAGGTTTGTTCGAGTTCAAGATTTCGTTGACTACCCATTCTTTTTTTGAGTTTCCCATGTTTACAACTAGCCTATTACAATAATAATTATCTCTCTGAAGAGGAATTTCATTTTTCAATTCATTAGATATCCTATGATATAGTCCTTCCAGTCTAGAGTTGTTGGGATGGTTTTTAGAGCACTTGTGTAGATAATTTTTCCTACGAATTTTCTTTAATAGAACAGAAGACATCCACTGTTTAACAAATATGCTTTTGTTTCTATTTTGAATTACTTGGCTATGTAACATTAAGTGGGATTAAAATTTATCAAGAAACAATTGAAAAGCAATAGATGGATCATGGGTTCCATACACATCATCCCAAAACTCAAACGCTAGGGCCGATTTTAGAGCAACGAAATCAATGTTGGTTGTTTCTTGGAAGAAAGGCTGATTTGTTCTGGACACATTATGGTCAAGCTGAATTGCGGTCAACAAATGATCGATTATATTGTAATGAACACCCAACATTTATACCAATTTCCTAATCGAAAACGTTTAACCGAAAACACAACTGGCAACACTATAATGGAATGGTATAAATGACAGGCATTGCTTGTAAGTCAGTGTGTGTGAGTGTAGAGATGCTTGACAGCAAATGTGGAAACCATGGAGAAGAAACTGGAACGCTCTAGATGAGTGTTGTTCTATAAAAATAGGCCGCTGACGCAACGAGCAGTCAGTTTTGATTATAGAGTGATAAAGTTAAGAGTGAAATGTTGTTAACCAGTGATAGTCCAATAGTCGAGTTGAGATCGAATAAAGTATAGATACTGAATAAAAGTGGTAGAAATAAATTGAAAAGTGAAGTTTTATTTTGCGAACTAAGCGCACGTAACATTGGTGTCAGAAGTGGGATTGCTAGCTCTTATCTTGGCAACAAAGCACTTCCATAAGTACATCTATGGACAGAAATTCCTTCTGCGGACAGACCATGGTGCTCTGAACTGGCTGTTGAACTTTAAAAATCCAGAAGGTCAAGTCGCAAGGTGGATAGAAAGAATGCAGACTTATGATTACCAGATTCAACACCGCAGAGGAATGCTGCACTCAAACGCCGACGCATTGTCCCGAAGACCTTGCAACGAGGATTGCAAGCATTGTAGGCGACAAGAAAACAAAGAAAATATTACCGCTCAGCGACTAAGAGCTGACCCCATATGCGGATGGAGCAATGAGGAAGTGAGGACCGCTCAACAGGAGGATCCAGATATCGAACCCATTCTCGCATGGAAAGAAAATGAAGAGAAACCTGAATGGGGAGACATTTCTGACAGCAGTCCAGTTCTCAAAGCCTATTGGGCACAGTGGGACTCACTATATGTGCAAGAAGGTGTCCTCAGGCGAAGATGGGAGTCCGCAAACGGTAAATCATATGTGATGCAGCTGATCGTACCGCAATCGAAAGTCAGTGAAGTTCTTCGGGAGATGCACGACGGACCTTCTGGAGGCCACCTGGGAGTTAACAAAACACTGGAGAAGGTGCGACATCGGTTCTTCTGGTTACATGCTAGAGATGACGTGGAGAAGTGGTGCCGAACATGTGACAAGTGTGCTGCAACCAAAGGAGTATGTGGATGACCTCAAGGAGAGACTCGCTGACATCCATAAAAGAACAAGGGAACGGATGAAAACCTACAGCGACCGGATGAAGACACGGTACGACACAAAAGCGACAATGGCAGGATTCCAAGCAGGAGATCGTGTGTGGCTTTATAATCCTAATCGTCAAAAGGGATTGTCACCGAAACTTCAGCAGAACTGGGAAGGTCCTTATACTGTTGTCACGAGGATTAACGACGTGGTTTACCGCATCCAAAGAGGATTAAGAGGCAAGTTGAAAGTAGTTCATTGTGACCGGCTGCATCGATATAGTGGCGAGGCTGCAGATGGAATTATTCGGGACGAACAATCTTAAGGAGGGGGCAGTGTAATGAACACCCAACATTTATACCAATTTCCTAATCGAAAACGTTTAACCGAAAACACAACTGGCAACACTATAATGGAATGGTATAAATGACAGGCATTGCTTGTAAGCCAGTGTGTGTGAGTGTAGAGATGCTTGACAGCAAATGTGGAAACCATGGAGAAGAAACTGGAACGCTCTAGATGAGTGTTGTTCTATATAAATAGGCCGCTGACGCAACGAGCAGTCAGTTTTGATTATAGAGCGATAAAGTTAAGAGTGAAATGTTGTTAACCAGTGATAGTCCAATAGTCGAGTTGAGATCGAATAAAGTAAAGATACTGAATAAAAGTGGTAGAAATAAATTGAAAAGTGAAGTTTTATTTTGCGAACTAAGCGCACGTAACAATATTAAGGTCAAAGGTACCTAATCACTTTATAACTCGTTGCATTATTCTTATGGAGTCAAATCAAAATGTGGCCCAAACAGGAACTTGAATTTCCAACAATACGCGTAGGCACATTCAACAAGCTGGTCAGACCAAAAGAGGACATAAGCGAACAATAATTATCAAAATCAGATGAGAAACTCAGACGATCAGTATTAAATTAAATTAAAATTAGGTTTGGAAAACTTTGAATCTTCACTGTCGAAAATGCAAATCTCAGAAAGAAAAATAAGATCAGGTAAATGATCTAAAGATGCAAGATGAGTTAAAAAAGTATCAAAATTTTTTCTTAAGCTACGGATATTTTGGGGTATAACAGAAAAACCCGAAAATGATATGTTGTTTTGATGTTCAATACAAAAACATTTTAAATTTTCAGAAGTTGTAATGACCCCATACATTTTTACCCCTACAAACCAAATTCAACAGCAATATCCGCCACCAACAACACCAATGCCAGTAGAATTTTGCATGTACCAACACAGGCAATGATAATGGTGACCATAACATATAGCAACAACACCACCAGAAGCTTGCAATTGACTCCACGTGGAGTAGCATTTCGTTAACTGATACAGCTCACATCCACTTTACACCGAATGGTGTATAAGGTAACCAATACACGAAAATCAGTTCTAAAGACAACCGGATCTGAGCAACACGTGTTTTTTCTTATCCTTACTAATATTATAAATGTGAATGTCACTCTGTCTGTCCGACTTTCTATGTTACCGTCTCTCGCCCAAACTACAAAACTGATTGATATGAAATTTTGTACAGTGATAGTCTACAACCTGAGGAAGGACATAGGCTATATATTTTATCCCTATATTCCCACGGGAATGGGAACATATACGGGAACTAAGAAGCTACAGTACCGATTTCGAAAGTTCTTCCACCATTAGAATGCTACACTATCCCCGAGTAAAATAAACTTTAATTCATCCCCATATTCCTACGGGAACGGGAGTCCTTACTAATATAATAAGTGCGAAAGTAGCCCCAAACTAATGAACAGATTTAAACGAAATTTTGTACAGAGATAGTCTAAAATGTAAGTAACGACATAGGCTATATATTTTATCCTATATTCCCACGGAACGAGAACGCATACGGAAACTTTGACATTATAGCACCGATTTCAAAAATTCTTCTTCACCGTTAGAATGCTAAACCTTTTCTGAGTAACATAAACTGTAAGTCATCCCCGTATTCCTACGGGAACGGTCACCATATGCCCACGGGAATGGGAGTCTTTATTAATATCATAAGTCTAATATGAAATCTGTCTGTCTATTTTTATTTGTTATCAAAAACCGCCCAAACTATTAAACCTATTTTTTTGAATTTTGGTACAGAGATATAGTCTTGAGCCTGAAGATGGACATAGGCTATATAATACGTTATCACTGTATTCCCACAAGAACGCAAACGTAAACTGGAGCCTAGAAACTACTGAACTGATTTCAAGAATTATTTCCCCGTTAGAATGCTACACTATCTTAAAGTAACATTAACTTTAATTTATCCCCATATTCCCATGGGCGGCATGGGAACGTAAGTACTTACTAATATTATAGACCCGAAATCAACTCCGAGATAGTCTTGAGCCTGAAGAAGGACATGGGCTGTATTTGTTATTCCAATATTCCTGCGCGAACGGCAACGTAAACGGGAACCTTGAAGCTACTGGACCGATTTCAAAAGTTCTTTCACCGTGAGGTGATTTCTGTCAAATTGTCGATTACACAGTTGACCTGAGAAGAAATGTCTATCTTGATCTTGAAGTAAATATTTACAATCGGTAATGACTATGTGAAAAGTCGATTTCGGCGCCGACTAATGAGATAGTTAACCATATCAACTAATAAATTAAGTTAGACGTATTGGGGGATGTTTTCGAATGTCTATCAGTAGACAATATTATGGACACAGAGAAAGTCACATCACACCCTATAGAGTTTCTCAATTCCTTAGAATTATATTGAGTGGCTGCAAGTTGGTGTTCCAGTGCCAATAATGAGTAATCTATAATTGTACACAGCTACAAACTACACATCTGGGCTGCGGCATTAAAAAACTTTTTATAATTACTGGAACAGCGAAATAAGAAAACTATTGATTTCCCGTATTTCTTTAATTCTCATTTTAGTTTAAAAGAGTGTATCAAACTTGCAAATCCTTTTTATTTGACAAAGGATGGAGAAAGTAAGAGCGTCGTGTGCCAAAATGTACTTAAATAAAATATAACATTAGTTTACTAAAACGCATGAATGTGTCTTATTTGCAAAATAAGTAGCCTAAAAAATTAAAAATGCTGCCGAAAGTCACTATTCCACGCGGACGAAGTTGCGGGCACAGCTAGTAGCATTATAAATACTTTTTTTTCTAATCATAGTCAAAATTATCATTATTTTAGGCATAGGCAATAATTATCATTATTTTAGCAAACAACACATTATTTAAAGTAAAATGAAATGTAATCTTAGAATTAAGAACCAATTGTATACATACCTGTTCAATAAAAATAGTTAAGCAGTTAGTTAAACGAAAATCAGTTCAAGTCCCGGCAGTGGACCAGTAAGGAGCTCATGATAGTACGCAAGTAAGAGGAGGAGGATTCCGGTACCGGCAGCGCAGAAGCAGAGTATAAGGAGTCTCTAGGAACCAAGGCTGGGTAAGTAAGTGTCCAACGCTACCTCGTTGTGAATTGATAGTGTCCAACTACTTCGTTGTGAAATGATAGTGTCCAACGCTACCTCGTTTTGAATTGATAGTGTCCAACGCTACCTCGTTGTGAATTGATAGTGTCCAACGCTACCTCGTTGTGAATTGATAGTGTCCAACGCTACCCGGTTGTGAATTGATAGTGTCCAACGCTACCTCGTTGTGAATTGATAGTGTCCAACGCTACCTCGTTTTGAATTGATGGTGTCCAACGCTACCTCGTTGTGAATTGGTAGTGTCCAACACAACCTCGTTTTGAATTAGATAATAGTGTCCAACGCTACCTCGTTGTGAATTGATAGTGTCCAACGCTACCTCGTTGTGAATTGATAGTGTCCAACACAACCTCGTTGTGAATTGATAGTGTCCAACGCTACCTCGTTGTGAATTGATAGTGTCCATTTCCAACGCTACCTCGTTGTGAATTGATAGTGTCCAACGCTACCTCGTTGTGAATTGATAGTGTACAACGCTACCTCGTTTTGAATTGATTGTGTCCAACGCTACCTCGTTGTGAATTGATAGTGTCCAACGCTACCTCGTTGTGAATTGATAGTATCCAACGCAACCTCGTTGTGAATTGATAGTGTCCAACGCTACCTTGTTGTGAATTGATAGTGTCCAACGCTACCTCGTGTGAATTTTTGTGAATTTAGTGGCTCCTGCTACCTCAGAGCAACCATTAACTCCCTCTTCCTAGTATCATTACAGAACTTATCTTACCAAGAGAGAGATACCAAGAACACAGCGTTACTACAAATCCGAGCCCCAGTATTCGAAGCCCTTAACCCAGGACAGGAAAACTTAATGCAAGGCCAAGAAGCTCATTACCCAGGACAAGAAACCTTCATCCGATTGGCCCGAAGACAAATTCAAGAATCTGTTCGTGGATCCCGGACTAGACCACATTTCAGTCGAATGCCAAGTGGAACCTCCCTCACCCGAAGAGGCGTACTTGGAATCTACTCATATCAATAGAGACTTTGAAATAGAAATATGAATTAAAGTTATAAGACACTGTATGAAATGTATAACCAACACTAATTTTAAATATCAGAAATAAACTAGCTTCAATAATCTAAAGTTTTGCTGCTTCTTTAGAAGACTCCGGATCCGCTGAACTTACCTCAGCCTTTGATAAAAAGCATCCTCACAAAATAAAGGAGGAAAAACTATTTTCAAATGAATTAAGAAGTGGACTTATAAAAGATTTATTAACATTACAGCTTGCCATAAATATTTTTACTTGGTATCAAGTTTTTCAGAGTCCTCAAAACAAACCACTTTAATTGTATTTTCTCCTTTTTTTCTCCTTACAAAAACTGAAGAGTTACTAATCCAAACGAACTGGCACTTCTTATTTTGCTTCAGCTGCTTTGCCTTTGAAAAAAGAGATCTAGTGTAACCAGTGAGTGAGTCGTTTATGTAGATTCTACTGCCAACATTGCTTTCACTGCCTCCCACACTGCCGTCAACCACAATGCCACCAACTCCACTCATATTAAAACGACCATAGACGTTCGTAGAGACTTTGGTTTTATCCACACGCATCTTGTTCATGACTTTCATCTTAGTCAAAAGTGAAGAGAATCGAACACTAACAATATGGCTTGCGTTGGTATTTGTTTTGTTAGCATTCGATTTAAATGGCCTTTTTACATAACAAGAAGTAATGTCATCACGGGTTATGAACATTTGTATTAGACACATCAGGAACGCCAATAATAGCCGTGTTTTGTTATTGATCTGATCCGGATCTGATCATGGGTTTATTAGAGTTACAACAACAAAGCGAAATCCTGTTTTTCAGTTGGATCTATTTTTGTGATCTAAAAATTAGTTCTTCTATTTTACACAAGAGGAGACTTTCCATTGAAAACGTTGGTATCATTTCCAATATTTCCAATAACAACAGTATTGCCACATGAACATTTTTGTCTGTGTGAAATGAAATATATTTTAGATAAATAGCGAGAAACTTCACATTTATTCATTTTTGTATAATACATGACATAATGAAAAAGTTTTACAAAACAAAACATATATTCGTCAAATTAATAAGAATTAGTGCAAAAAAATGTATATTTGACAAAGTGCATGAGTATCACTTTTCCCTAAAAAAAAAGAACAAAAAATTAACCATTGAAAAAAAAGTTCGTAGGGCAACTCTGCAACTCCTTTGAAATGTCAGTTGAGAGAGCGAGTTTCTCACAGCTTCCAACTGGAAATAATAAAATATATGATGATCTAAAGCTGTTTTATTATCAAGATCCGATCCGGATTGGATCATTGTGATAGTAAATTACGGCTAATGTCAACATCACACTTCAACTCTTTTTGCTCGAGCAAATTGACTTTCAGCTCTAAGGAGTCTACCTTATTGCTGAGAAACTCATTACTCTCTTCAAGAGATATAATTTTTAAGATAATAAAACTTCAGAAGATAAACACCGAAGCTGTTTATCTTCTGAAGTTTTATTATTTCCGCAAAGAGTGTTTCCAGAGTTATCGTCTCTTTATTAAAATTTGTCTATGATGATTTGTCACTAGCCACTGCGGAGGGAGTGGAAACATCATCCACAGACCACAGTCACAGAGACATGCGCACTTGAATCGGTTGCGGCTGCAGTTTTAACTGGATCTATGAGAGCACGATCGGGTAAAAGAGACTTTCTTCGAAGACCAGCACAGCTAACACATTTGTAACTTTGACAATTTTTTTTTATAGAAATCAATGGCTTGTTTAATTAAGTTCACACATTTAGCATGAAAGAATTCATTACATGTAGAATACTGAATTTTAAGATCATTTCTGTCTATCACTTAAAACTACTCGTATCAACATAACATAAGCTCAAACATTTTTTTTCACTATCATATGCAGTTGCGACACCGAAGCTGAGCATGACCTAATAAAATCTGCTGCACGGGAGGCTGGGGCTTATGAAGCGGTTTCTTGCTCTAACTGGAGTGAAGGTGGACTTGGAGCTTTTGAACTTGCTGACGCCGTTATTAGAGCAAGTGCTGTAAAATCCAACTTTGAGTACTTATACGACTTAAGCCTTCCAGTTTTGAATAAGATTGATTTAATTGCGAAAACTATGTACGGTGCTGGAAATGTGGAACTAACCGACAGGGCAAAGGATACGCTTTCCCGTCTTAATGATATGGTTTGTTTTTAATAATGTTTTTAATATGATATTAGACATAAAAACCAAAAATTTTTCCTTTATTAGGGCTTTGCAAGTCTACCAATATGCATGTCGAAGACATCTTATTCTTTGTCAGGAGATCCATCAATCAAGGGAGCACCAAAGAATTTTACGTTAGTAATTCAAGATTTTTATCTTTCGGCGGGAGCAGGATTTATTGTAGCTATGTGTGGAGACATATCAAAAATGCCAGGGCTACCAACCAGACCTTGTATATATGACATCGACCTTAACTCAGATACAGGTGAAATAGAAGGTTTATTTTAAAATTATTCTTTGAAAAATATAAAACTGTATATCATATAAGAAATAAAGGATTCAATTTGTTCTGCAATGAAAGCAGAGTGTGTCTACACAATTTTTTTTTTTTTTGCTTCTCAGAGACGCCGTACTGAACATAGAGCAAGCTCACCTAACAACGCTATTCATCATTAATGCAAGAGTTAGTAGTTAGTTTATACCATCAAGATTGATCGTTTTTTTGAGAGCAAAACTATCTTATATAGTTCTGCTCTCAAAAAACGATTGGGCTTTATTACCCAGTCTGGTGGGTCATAAAGCCCAATTTTTTTGATAGGGGCTAAGTTTCCTGGGTCTTATGCCCCTGCGCCGTTGGGGACTTCTATAGACAAAGCACTGTTAAAAATTAGCTTAGCCGTTTCCAATGCATTTTTTTTTTTTTTTGTTGACATCAGGGGCTCCAACGATTTGAATGAAGTTATCTATCTGCTTTTGATGTATCCAGTTAAGTCTACTTTCGAAAATATTGACCTTTGAGCTTAGTTCGCTGTTTTGCATTTGTAGCTCATTCAATTTCTGCGAGAATCGCTGGCTTGTATTCTCCATCATTCTTTTCGATGCGATCTACTTTTCCTATTCTCCTGAGCTCTTCCCGAGCAGACGAAAAACTGCATTTGTCCGTCCCTAAAAAAGGCGAATCTTCCGCCCCTTAAAACCGTCCAATTGCACTAGCGTACCTTCTTTCCAAGGTCATGGTTGATAAACCGTCAACTTATGAAATATCTTGAAGAATGAAAGCTTCTTAATGCCCGACAGCACGGCTTTCGTAACTAAAGGTCCAATGGTGACTTGATGGCACATCTCACCGAAAAGTGGAACCTATCTTTGCACTGTTTTGAAGAAAGTATGATTATTGCGCTTGATCCAAGGCATTTGATAGAGTTTGGCATCAAGCTTTCTCATCGAAAATGCGCACTTTTGGTATCGATTAGTCTGTTTTTTGGTGAATTTGAAATTATCTTTCGGACCGTTCAATACAGGTTGTGTTGGATGGTTTCAAGTCTGATAGTCAGCTTATAGATACTTGTGCCCCAGGGCTCCGTTTTGTCTTCAGTCCTCTTCCTTATTTTCATAAGCGATCTCTTGTCTGAAACTTCTAATCCCCTCAATTGTTTTGTTGCTGACGACTCAACCCTCAGCTTTTCATATTCGCTTCCAAATTCACGTCCCTGCTTTTCAGATCTGGATCTGGAACGGTTGCGTATAATAGTCTCGACAGCATTGTTACTTTACATTGTTGTCGTTAAGGCTTAACATCCCTCATTGGCATAACCCATGAATGGTGCTTGTATCCAAGAAAATCTGTCAGTACCGTGGTGTGATGGATAGCATGTACGCCTTTTAATCAAGAGGTTCGAGTTCGAATCCCAACAGAGGCAAAAATGTTTTTTCCACGGGTATCGCCTTTCGCGAGGAATTGGCAAGTCCTCCGTTAGTATTCATTGCCATGAAAAGCGCTTTCTCGATTAGCCGTTCGGAACCGGCAGAAAATTGTAGATCCCCTCCATTTCCTCACAAGGCATGGTTGTGAGAAATTCGCAAGGCCCAAGGGCTCCTCGCTCTGTTGCGCCACCCTATTTATTTATTTTTAAAAATGCTGCAAAATGCTTAGGCTTCTTACGGTGGAGGAAATTTCTCGCCCCTTCTGGTCTGGCTATAACTTATAAAGCCTATATTCGCCCAAAACTAAAGTATATCTCCCATACCTGGTCAGGCACTCCTCAAACATCTTTACGCATACTTGATAGAGTGCAAAACAGAGTGTTTAGACTGAAAGGTGATAGTTCAATAGTAAAATTGAGTGATTCTCTTGAACATCGTCGAAATGTCACCTGTCTAACTCTCTTTTATCGCTTTTTTTATAAACAATTCTCTAGTAACCTAGCTGCAGTCCTCCCATGAAACAATTTAGCCGTAGCACCCGTCTTCGGACGCACAGTCAAGTATAGCTATTCATTTTTTAGCCGTCTCGATTAGTGAATTTTACACAGACGTAGTGCTTAAAGTTTTAGCAGTAGCCCTAGTATATTTTACTGGTACACAGTAAAAGAGAGAGAGAGTGAAATTGTCAGATCAAGACGTGTTTTAGACTGCTCTTCCAATTTAAGTAAGAAGTGGTGAAAAAGGCAATTGCGATCGTTAAATTGTTTGTAAGAACATTTAAAGCGGAAGCGGTTTGCAAAAAAATAAGTATGCTCGAATATTTTACTTCTTTCGATTAAAAGACAGTAAATATTAATATTGTGCTGAAGACTATTTAAATTTTGATTGTGCCGTGTGAGTTATTGTTGGTTGAGATCAATGTATTGTTAAAATTTTTTTTTTCTGTTATAGGTTTTTAAAATACCAGCTGGAGCACTCAGACTTAAATACCGGTCCATTGTACTACCAGTTAGCAACCTTCTATTTGTTATAGCTTTCCAGATGTTCGGAGGAAAGCCAAAAGACGCTGCCATGATAAGGAGCCTAAGTTACCAGCTCTCACCATGTCTGCGCCGAGTATCTGTAACCTCGTGCGAGAAAAAGCAGGACATTCACAGAGGAAGTGCTCTGAGGTGTCCTCATCTTCTCCACAAGACTCACAGAGTGTGGTATCACTTAAGCCTAACACATTTAAATGCTTGGCAAAAGGGAAGTGCCCGCTAGTAACGCCAATAAGCTTTCTACAGTCTTTTCTGCTACTAGCTACCAAAAATGTTGCAGTCTCCTTACTAACGTTGGGGAGCATACGCTTGGTTTGTCTGCATCCAATGGAGGCATGCCATCTACGGTTGTGCTCTTCACAGATCCAATCGTTGATTGAAGCCCTCACTGAGGACGCTGGCAGACCAAGCGACGGTTCAGGTCCTGAGAAAACTGTCTGAGATCCCTGCCCAGCGAGTTCATCGGCGATCTCCGGGCCGTGATGGCCCGGAACCCAAGTAAAACTCAAGGAATTTAATCTTCCGACCGCACTCAGAGAGCTCTTGCATTCCTGGATCACTTTCGAAGTGGTTAGAGGGTTGAGAAGGGTCTTAAGCACAGCTTGGCTGTCGCTGCAAACAAAGATACTTCTATTCGTCCATCCATTGTTCGTTAAATGGCTCAAAGCCATTAGAATAGCATATGCCTCCTTTTGGAAAATGGATGCGTATGATCCCAAAGATTAGTGCAGTCGTATGCCGTTGTTCTCAACAAAGGCACCAGCACCAGAACCCTCGTCAGTTTTGGAGCCATCTGTGAAGATACGACAACAGTTCTTTCCAAGCTCAGGATCTGGAACGGACCAGTCCTGAACCGAAGGAAAGTTGACTGAGTAATTTTGACGCAGTTTGAGCCTCATCGTGTCAGATGGCATATTCACTAGACGTGAGTCAAAAGATATGCTGCTTGCGAGCTCCTCAAAGCTCCAGTGCGAATTGTGCCAGAGACCACATCGCTTTAAACGAGAAATGGTCTTAAGAGAACACCCCATGATGTATGTATCAATGGGAGGAAGATTCAGCAGTGCGTAGAGAGCAGCTCCCGGTGTGCTGGTGAAGGCCCCAGTAACACAAAGACAAACTGTTCTTTGAAATTTGGCAAACGAGGCAATAACGTATTTACGAGAGAGCTTATTCCACCAAACAACTGACGCATAGTAGATGATTGGTCTTTTCATAGCCGTATAGATCCAAATTTCACCCTTTTCGGTGAAAGACCCCATGTCTTGCCAAAGGCTCCTTTACGTTGCCAGAAGACTGACAGTGCTTTAGTAGTTTTAGATTCGACATGTTTAGATCAAAGAAGGTTGTTATCCAGGATCACTCCAAGATGTTTGACTTCATTAACTCTCCCACGAGGTTTCACCTTGACGTGGTGGAGGAGCTTACGTTTCGACACTCCAGCAATCCAGTTGCAGGGTCAAACAACCAAGTAAACCTCAAACAGAGATGTCTATCTTAAAAAACATGGAAAAAGTAAACGTAGAAGAGAAAAATCGAGCGGGGATATACGCTCAAAAGTCGGCAGTAGTCACGGCTGTCGGCGATGGCTTGGCTTCGAAAGAAGATAAGTCGCCAGTGACAAGAAGAAAATTAGAGATAGACAATGCAGAAGATTGCATTCCTGGCTGCAGCAGGAAAGCCGCTGAAACCAATGAGGGACTCCCGGAGAACCTCATGGATTTCACTGGCTCCGATGATGGAGAAGGAGGAACAGGTGGACGAGAGATAACGTCGGAAGAGGAACATCGCATCTTTCAGGAAGACGATTATCAATCTTTCGCCAGTTCTGACGACTCTATTGTGGACGTCACGGTGGCCGAAAATCCTGATCCAAGGCGGCCAGAGGCCAAAAGAGGCGAATTCCTGGCGAAAAATGAAATTTCGGCCAAAGTGACCTCAACTCCAAACAAGGGTCCAAAAAAAAGTACTCATCCTAAAGTCTGTGTTGATAAAGCCCCTACCAAAAGCCATCGCTCATCAGAGCCGGCTAAAGGTAAAGACGCTAATCCGAGGGTACAGAATAGGAAAGATGTCCAAGACCCAGGTCAAAAGAGGCTCGAGAATGCCAGAAGGACCGTACGAAGATTCGGCAAAGGTGACACCTCAACGCTGTGCTTCCGTGATTGGAAACGCCTAAGCTGGGCTCAGAAATTCATCAAGAAAATGGAAGCCAAGACCTTGCCCTTGGCAGAACCCAGAGGTAGAGTCACTAAAGATGAAAATAAAAAGAAAACCATATTGACCAAGACTGCGGTGTCCAAAAAAACACAAGGGAGACCACCACTGACTACTGGCTAATGCTACTCGAGTGCATGACTGACGAGCTTCCCACGTCCTCGGACGCGGTGCCTGATTTCGGACCCATTTCGACGTTGAAAGGTTTCAAAATTCTCACCTGCAATGATGAATATACCCTGAACTGGCTAAAAACTAAGATATCCGAAATGGCGGACTTTATAGAAGGTGCAACATTAAAAGTTGCACTAAAGAAAGACCTCCCCACCAGACCCAAAGTCCAAATAAACATTCCTGGACCGCGCTTGAAAAAGGAAACAATTGAGCTTTTCTTACGAAATTTCAACCCAAGTTTCCCAAGTGCTGACTGGGAAGTACTGGAGATGGAAGAGCCTATGAGCGCAGGCCATGAAGTCTTAGTCATGCTCAATCATGAGTCAATGGCTATGCTTCCAGAAAGGGGATATAGACTAAATATTGGCCTAAACAAGATTAAGGTGAGGTCGGCAACGGCTGCCAACTTTCAAAACAAAAATGATGCAAACAAAAAAGACGATGAAGGTGCTACAAATAAACCTGCAGCACAGTAAGTTGGTCTCTGCCACCTTTACCGCGTTGATGTCGAAAACTGACATCGATTTAGCCCTAATACAAGAGCCATGGATAAATCATGGCCAGATCTGGCGGACTGAATCCAAAGATCATTTCCTTTTCTTTAACAAAGGCCCTACAGAAGGTAACTATCGTACATGTATTTTATCAAAGACAAATTTAAATCTCTTCCTTCTAACCCCTCACAGTAGTAATGATCTGACAACAGTGAAGTGCGAGCGAGAAGGGGCGCCACCCCTAATCCTAGCCTCCGTTTACATGCCGAGCGATGCAACCTCCAACCCCCCGCCGCACAGTGGTGCTTCTGCGGAAATAAATGCAAAAAATGAAATTTGGAGTACGGATTTGTTTGATTTATATATTCATAGACATATAACCGTTGTATCTTTTTCCAAAATTTGGGACATTTATATCAAGGAATATGGGAGATACAGCGCTCTAAAGTTCTCCTATATTTAGTTTTTGAAAAGTATGTAATTTCTTGCATTTACTTCTTTTTAATGAAGAGGAGCATTTTGGTAGCTATTTGTGAAAAATAAATTTTTTTTATAAAAATAATGCTATTAAACTTTAAAAAAAAAAAAAATTTGTAAAAAATTTTATTTTTTCGCCAATTAGTTGGGTTTAGACTGAGTGCTCTCGAATAAATATTTTAATGTTCTTTCCCTAGAGCTACAGTTTTAGCTACACTAAGCTACGTCTAGTGGCTACTATTTTTGGAAAGCTACAATATTCTACTAACTTTTTTCGAAAGATTCGTATCCGTCCTGATCCGATCTTGAACGTAGTGTACAAATTTGTTTCACTGAATCTAATTTATGAATCATGATTTTGACTTTGATCATGTTGCAAAAGATGAAATTTCGTAGACAGTAATCGTTGAAAAGATTGGCACCAGGACTTTGTTTTTGACAAAAATTTATATTTTTCATTAAAATATAAGATATGATTAATCCTTTGACAAATGTCTGATCTACGAGCCCAAATGCTAAATAGTTGGTCTATGTTAATCTATTACGGATTATTTAATCGAATGACTTATCCAAATGGCAATCTAAGATCCTGAATGAAGAAACTCTTGTTCTAGGAATGTCATTATTGCATGCACGAATTTGATTTATGGAGTACATATTGCACCTGGGAAATAACTTCAGCTTTATAAAGCGTGGAGAGTCAATGAGACTACTCGTGCTATCAAAGAAGAGGAAAAAAAAAAGAATTCAAGTGGAATTCCTCTCAAAGGTTCGAATAAGAGTAGACGTTGTGAAACAAGGAACTGTAACAACAAACGATGGGAATAGTTCGAGAAGTGATTTGGAAATCCAAGTGTAGCTGCATATATTACAAAAGTAGACAAAAGACTGATAACCAGACTCGCAGTCATATTGGAAGCTGCCTACTTACTTAGGTGGGCATTACAGTTCGGGGTGAACCTGGGCCTCAACCAAAATCCTTCTATATTAGAAGTTATTTGCAGCAATTTTTCAATCGATACCTAAAAATTTAAGATCTATACTGAAGAGACAGCTAATCTCGCGATATCGTTATACCCTTGGTATCACATACCCGCAACTGTTCACAAAATTTTACTACACTGAACGGAAATAATAGAAATTGCATCCTTGCCAGTTGGATCAGTGCTCAAAAATGCAGGAACAAGGACTACAAGTACTATAGGACCCATTATTCAAGGAAGTTCTCCCGGTTATCGACGAATTAGGATATATTGCATATGATCCTGATATCATCCGATCCGTATATAACTCAATTAATACCTGAACCAAGGAAAAAACATTTTTTTTGAGTGAAGACGCCCCTGAATTAACTAAAAAACTTATTAACATTAATATTACGTTAATATTATCATAATTGAAAAATTTTCGATCATGTCAATAAACGCTGCAAATCCGAAAAATGTCAATAACTTTTCTTTTAATGATTCTTTTTCAACCAAAATTTGTCAAAATGTGTGTTCGCCACTTCCAAGCAAGTCTGCAAAATTTCATTCGATTCCACTTCTTGGTTCAGACTTTACGGATTTTTTTCCGCTCTCCCATACAAACAGCACCACTGTGCGCCGGCAACTGTTGCAGAATTGGTCGCCACAACAAAAGGGAATGGCTGGGCCCTCCTCATGGGCTGTGATGCTAATGCCCATCACATACAGTGGGGTAGTACAAACACGAACGAAAGAGGTGAGTCACTTCTTGAATATATTATTGAGAACAACCTGATAATTATGAAAAGAGGTAACGAACCAACATTTATAACAAAGGTAAGAAAAGAAGTGTTAAACGTTACACTTTCCACCAACTCTGGTACCCTAGTAACCAGTCATTGGAGGGTCTCCAACAGCGTAACTTTCTCTGACCACAGAATGATAACATTCGAAATAGAACACAAATCTGAAAACTTTATCCCTTATAGAAACCCTAGGAGAACTGACTGGCGTCTCTATAACCAAAAACTGGCCCTAACACTCAGCCAGAACAACAATCAGCCTTTGCTTAACTGCTCAGCCATAGAGACACAGGTAAACAAGCTTACGTCAGACATAATCAATGCCTACGAAAGCTCATGCCCGCCATCCAAAGGGAAGGGTAGATCCAACTCCATATGGTGGACAAGCGAACTATCGATCCTTACAAGGAACTCTAGGAGGCTCTTCAATAAACCAAAATTTAGCAACCTTTCGGCTGACTGGGACCTATACAAGATCAGTAAAAATGAATACAAAAATAGAACTACCTACGCAAAAAAAGCAGCCTGGCGCAACTTCTGCTCAGATATTGAGTGCACAAATGACGCAGCAAGGCTAAGAAAGGTCATGTCCAAGGTCCAAAATACCACTAGTTTTCTTAGAAGACCTGATAACACATGGACTGACTCATGCTCTGAAACCCTAAAGTCACTCATGAACACCCACTTTCCAGGGTGTTCTCAAATGACATCCCCAGAACGCTGAAACCCTAGCGCTAATGTTAGATCCAACATAGGAAATCTATTAGTAGATAATAGGTAGGTAATGTGGGCCATTGACTCATTCTCAGCATACAAATCGGCAGGTCCGGCCGGTATCATTCCAATGATGCTCCAAAGCCCCAAAGACTTGATTGTGCCGATTCTAGTGGAAATATTCAGAGGTTGTCTAAACCTCACCTTTATTCCAACTAGTTGGAGGGAAGTTAAAGTCATATTTATTCCCAAAGGCGGTAAGCCCTGACACACTGAACCCAAAGATTTCAGACCAATAAGCCTATCCTCCTTTCTACTTAAGACTCTAGAAAGACTTATAGAAACGCATATCCGAACAAAACTGAATAACAATGCGATCTCTACAGCCCAACATGCATATATAAAGGGCAAATCAGTTGAGACTTCACTTCATGAAGTAGTCGGAACCATTGAACAGTCAATCCAATATAAAGAGTAAACGTTGGCTGCATTCCTCGACAAAGAAGGGGCCTTCAACAACGTTGAATACAGTGCTATGCTCCAAACGAGAATAGTAAAAGCAGAAATGGGTGCAAGTACCCTAAAAGTCAAAACTTGTAGAGGTACACCTCAAGGAGGAGTGTTATCCCCGCTACTCTGGCTCCTAGTAGTTAACCAAATCCTGGTTAAACTTGACAGGAGCGGAATAAAAGCAGTAGCCTATGCCGATGACACCGTCATCATGACTTCGGGAAAATTCACAACCACCCTTTGTGAACTCCTCCAGACAGCTCTAAACAAGCTCACCAGCTGGGCAAAAAACTGTGGGCTAAACGTCAACCCTACTAAAACTGAACTTGTTCTGTTTACGAGAAAACGTAACTTTCGGTCCGAAAGAAACTCAAGGTCCTGGACATTAGATGGCACCAGCATCGAAGTAGTCAATGAGTTTAAATATCTTGGTTTTGTTATTTCGAATAATTTGAGTATCAATGCTCATATAAAAAATAAACTGGCTGTAGCCAAATCAGCAGTTAATTCAATGTGGTCACAATTTTTTTCGAAGTCCTTTGTGGACGAAACGTCAAAATTCAAAGTTTTCAACGCCACAATTAACACTTGTTTCTGCTATGGTAACGAAGTTTACGGTTATCAATGGATGGATGATATTGAAAAAATCCAAAAATATTTCTTCAAAAGAATATTCAAATTGCCCTCGAATACTCCAAACTATGCTATCTATGTTGAGTCCGGTTTACCTCAGATTTTTATACAAAACTTGAAGGCTAGTGCAGACTTTTTAACCAAAGTTATAAAAAGAGCTGATAGTAACTTACACAAAAGAATACTGCTTGTTTCTCTTCGGTGCGGTTATACTCCTTTTAAGAATTGGCAAGAACTTGCTTTGGAACATGGTGTTCCTTTAAATTTGAGCCCAAACAATGTAGGAGAATGGCAAAATATTTTCTACAATTGCATTGCGAAAGTAGACGAGCGGAGGTATCAAATGCATATTGATAAGGCTAGGGAGTCTACTTCTAGGGCTATATATAAAACTTTAAATTTAAACTTAGGCGAAAACAATTATTTTAGAAGGGAGCTTTCTGCATCTGATATGAGCCTTATATTTAAAGTCAGAACTGAAACTTTTGAACTTAATTTTAGACCATATCGCAGTGATATTAACCCCATTTGTGGATTATGTAATTTGAACCAAAATGAAGACGTCTCTCATTTTCTAGCAATATGTCCTATTTTACAAGAAATTCGAAGACTTTATTTCAATAAGAGTTATCTTACGTATGACGAATTTGTCACTGTTCTTAATGGAGAATTTGGATGGAAGTTGCTGGTACGATATATTTCTCACGCAAGTAGTTACAGAGGTACATATTTGAATTTGTCGTGAATAATACACACTGTATATAATTTTGTTTTAGCTAAACTAAAAGCCCGCTTTTTTAAATTTAAATCAATTTTCACATTTTTCGTTTTAGCTAAACTAAAAGCCCTATATTTCTAGATCTTGCATTTTTTTTTTCTTCTTTTGCGCTTATGAAATTTTATATAACACTGTTATTTTTTCTGTTAAAACATAATATCTATTTTTGTAAACTGAAAAATTGTAATATGTGCTTAAAATGGTACTTTATTAATTATTTAATCTTTACTTTTTATTTAAATTTTTTTTGATTGATTTCTATCTTTCAATAAGATTGTCCATTACTTAAAATTGTAAATAAATTTTAATTAACCTTAATTTGTAGTCTCTAAATGTAATTTTTTTAGAAAGCGGCAGACGGCTTAATAGCCATGCTATATAATCTTTAAAAATTGTACTTATTTATTATTTTATTCAACAATAAAGATTCATCTAATCTAATCTAAAATCTAATCTAAAACGTAACATTCCAGATATACTTCTCCCTCCATTAATGGTATACCAATAAACTTATCTGGTACGGCAAAATATCTCGGAATTGTCCTTGATCGTAAACTTAACTGGAAAGAAAATTTAAAAGAAAGAGAAAGGAAAGCTCAAATCGCTTTCTATACTTGTAGTAGAATTTTTGGGAAAAAATGGGGACCTGGTCCCAAAACCATTCACTGGATGTATACATCCATAATAAGACCAATCCTCACATATGCCTGTCTAGTCTGGTGGCCATCATTAGAGAAGGCTTCAAACCTTAAGACCATGACCAAAATCCAAAGGCTTGCATGCATTGACTCAACTAGTGCTATGAGAACATCACCAACTGCAGCTCTGGAAACCTTCCTGTCGCTAGCCCCCCTAGATCTTTTTAATAAGGAGATGGCGGCCAAAAGCGCACTGCGACTCAAACAATGCAACAATTGGAAAACAGGCATATCAGGCCATAGAACCATCATGAACCATACAGATATAGACATTCAAACAGACTATACCCCCCCCCCCCCCCCCCCCCGCATATTGACTTCAATCCAGTGCCAATTACAGTCTTTCCGATAAGAGAAAGCTGGGAGGAAAACAGTGTTATAAAAGGAAATCACATTTCCGTCTTCACAGATGGATCCAAAACGGACGAAGGATCTCAGACTACCCCACCATGAATAGATCAATAAAGCTTCCCGACTTCTGCAGTGTCTTTCAGGCAGAAGTACTTGCAGTGTGCGAAGCCGCGAAGCACTTAGTAACGCAAAACCTGATCAACAAAAATATTGACTTCTTTATAGACAGTCAAGCGGCCATTAAAGCTATCTCATAAATTATCACAAAATCCAGACTAGTAGACAGTTGTCGCAGTAACCTAAGACTGCTCAGCGAAACAAACACAGTTAGTTTAACCTGGGTTCCAGGACATCGTGACATAATTGGTAATGAAATGGCGGATAAGCTGGCTAAAATCGGGTCAGCACTCGAATCCAGCGAAACGAACACCTCAGTTCTAAGGCCACTTGAGCAAGAAAAAAACAGAATCAAACACAATTTTCTAAAAACCGCCAATGACAGGTGGTCATCTTTAGAAACATGCCGAGTCTCTAGAAACCTTTGGCCAGATATTTCCAAGAAAAAAACAGAAATTCTACTCCAGCTAAGCAGACCTCGGCTCTCTCTGTTGATTGGCATTCTCACGGGACACAACTCGTTGGGTATCCACATGATGAGAATGGGCATTAGCACATCCGACTTATGTAGAGGATGCCAAGATGAGGAGGCAGAGGAGGGATCATTCCACTTCCTCTGTGAGTATCCTAGCTTGGCCCACACTCGGAAAAAAACCCTCGGAGAATTCTTTTTCGACGAACTGGGCGACATCTCAGGTCTCCCACTGACCAACGTCCTGAAATTTACTCAGGGCTCCAAATAGTTCAGTGGGAGTTCCCTACCACAATAACCATCTACTTTTCCAATCTGTAACGCAAACCGATGTTCACCCCTCCCACTCCTAGTAGACCACCCTTACAACCCCATATGTACAGGCCTATGAGGCTGGTCCGGGCAGCAGGAGAGAGAGGGGTGTCCAGGCTGTGGCCGCTGGCATGCTAGCATAGCCATAGCAATAGCTCGTCGGCGGGGGGGGGGGGGTTCTTGCAACCACAGCTCTGAACAGTGTTACTCCTTCTCATGCCAGGTAAAAAAAAATGTGGCGACCCATTTGTCCTCGTGCTCGTTCTATAGCGGGGAGGGTCTTAGATGTTGTCGACCCTCGGAGGTTTTTCCCACCCATTGTACCCTGCGGATACCACCATGGCTACTGCGACCTCCTATTTATGCAGTAGCTCCTTACTCACCCTTGCTCCTTTTCGCTTACCACATTCCCGTCAACCTCACCTCAATCCTTGTTTCCTTTTACCCGGACATCATAACTAAAAGCATTTCCAGAAAATTAAAAAAAAAACCAAAAAGAACACTATTTTTTTTTTTTACAACGTTATAATAAATGTTTTATTTAAAACTAATCATCAGGAGAACGTAAGTAGTATAGATGTAAAGCTGATTCCATACTTTATTCAATTAAATAAAAGCTCTTTATTTCTTACTGATGGCTACCCTTTTCCTTATTGATCAATTACAGGTAAATAACATTTAGAGTATTTATTCATATGTCTCAATTAAAAAAAAACAATAGCAGTATATTTTC
Organism: Melanostoma scalare; assembly: GCA_949752695.1. Lineage (NCBI taxonomy): Eukaryota > Metazoa > Arthropoda > Insecta > Diptera > Syrphidae > Melanostoma > Melanostoma scalare. The sequence goes on from OX456986.1 coordinate 97,963,669, forward strand.
TTTATTATATTTTTTTTTCCCCAGATGGCAACCCTTGTTCCTTATGTTTCAATATCAGGTAATTATCATTCTTATGTTATTTAATTCTTCGACTCAATTTAAATACGAATTATTTTCTTTATTTTTTTCTTTGCAGATGGCAACCCTCTTTCATAAATTTTCCATTTTTAGGTATCTATCATTTATTCATTATCTCTTTATTCCCCTTTTAAATAAAAATTTTAATTTTTCCATTTTTTTCATAGATGGCAACACTTTTCAGTATCCCCCTCCCAAACAAAATAAAATAAGAACATATATATAAAAGATTATTATTATGGTTTAAAAGTACTCACTCAGGTTTAAAATCCGCCAATTCGGTGCACCACTTTGGTAGTTATACCCTATATAATTCGATGAGGAAAAAAAAATTTTAGTGAATTTTATTTTGTTTAGCAAGGGTATTTCGATACCCATCCATTGCCACTGACTAGCTACACTTTTTTTTCATATATTCTTTATCAGTTTTCATTTCCCCTTTTTTTTCTTTATGGAGCTTTAACATCCTTCACTAACATTTTCTTATAATTCTTAAATCTAAGGGTCACGACACGGTCACAAAAAAACACTAGGATATGGGGGTGGGAAAGTAGAAAAAAAAGACACGAGGGTAAGTATGAGGGGATAAGGCAGGTGGGGAAAAGAATTCCTAGGACACACTCGCGGACACAGGGTTTAACTTTTTAACACAAATTCACTGCTGCTTATGGATGATGATGATGATGGTGATGATGATGATGCTGATGATGATGATGATGGTGATGGTGATGATGATGAAGATTATAACGTCCCGATCTTCCACATTTTTGGAATTATAAGTCTTTAAAATGTTATCTTTGGATTTTCCCTTTTATTTACTTTCTTTCAAAATACTTTTACTATTCTTAATTCGAAAATTAGCTAAGAGAAAAAAAATATAGTAAAAGTAAAAGTATAAGGAAAAAAAATAAGGAAATAGAAAAAGAAGTGAAAAGAACCTAGAGTAAAGGTTCTGTTCACTTCTTTTTCTATTTCCTTATGTTTTTTCCTTATACTTTTACTTTTACTATAATTTTTTTCTCTTAGCTAATTTTCTTGTACTTTTACTTTCACTGTTTTCTTTTCATTCTAGGTTCTTTCACATTTTTCAAATCTCCTCCTTATCTTTTTGCTGAGGACTGGGTGTTAAACACACCCCCAAATCATTTTTTTTTATACTTATGATTTAATATGAATTAGGAATTTTACTCCTCGCATAATTTATGATAAGCACTTGCACTTGCATTTGCTTTTCTCTCCGTAGAGCATTAGGAATTAAAATTTCCGACACCAAAAAAAAATCTAAGTTACATAACTTGGCCTTACTTTTTCTTTTCATTTGCTTCTTTCTCTCACATGTCTTAATTTAAAACAAAATTAAATATTACTTTGGCTCCTTTGCCGGTACCAATTATGCAAAAAAATTAATTTATATATGCAGATGCACCAAAAACTCGCGCAATTCATTGGTCTCTAGTCTTACTTGACGGAATCTGTCGCGCACATTCTCTTTAAGTTCTTTTTACTTTTCTATACTGTATGGTAAAAACTACACCCGATTAGACTTTGCGCAACCGATCGCGATTCGAATCAGATATTAAGTGCCACATTACCGTCTGTGATGGCTAAGCTGATCTTGCCATGTACTAACTCGACCGTTGCACATGCACATAGCCGGTACAGTTTGGTTAGTACATGACAAGATCACACCATCGGATAGCGGCCAACTATTGCGGCTTATCTCTAGCGGGTTGTAATTGCTTCTTTTTTTTGTGGGTGGAGATAAGCTCGCCTAATTTGCATTTTTTTTTGTCGGTTGCTATGCGTGGATATCTTTTGCAGCCTTGTGTACTGTGAAAGGAGAAGTAGGGTGGGTCAGGTAAGTTATGTGTGTAATGAAAACTATGGTATTATCATGTGTAGTATTATGAGTGGTTATTTATTATAGATGGTAAGTATTATAAATGTTTTATTATTAAGGGTACATGTTATGTGTTTGAGTATATTATGAAAGGTAAGTATTGTGTGTTTGAATATTATAAAAGTTAAGTTTATAAAGGGCAAGTATTATGTGTGAGTATTATAAAAGGTAAGTGTTATGTGTTTTATTATTATGGCGGGATGAATATTATAGGTTTTTTTGTTATTATAAGAGGTAAGTATTAGGGTTTTGTTATCGGTAAAGAGTAATACGTATGAGTTTTATTATTAATGAAATGTATTGATTATGTGTTTGATTATAGTGAAGGGTAAGTATTATGCGGATTACAGTTGAGTTATTTTTTTTTTTTATGTGTTATAGGTAAATAGGGTTATGGATATCTTACTATTATCAGGTAAGTATTATTATGAGAATTATTCTAATTATGAAGGTGAGTATTATTTATTATGTATTATTATAATAATTAGTTTTATTGTTGTGATTATTATTATTATTATTATTATTATTATTGTTATTATTATTATTATGGTTATTATTATTATTATTTATTTTAATTAGATTATCGTTTCCCACAAAACTTGTCCTTTCAACAAGGCCTGCCGCGTTGCAAAGGAGAAGAAAAGAAACGACTAACTCTACTATTTCTATTTTCTAAGGTCTTTCGCGTGGAAGATACCTGCTTTTTTCCCATGCAATCTTCTAGCTCGTAGAGATTGTTCCCCAGTTTTCTTTTTATTCTCATTTTTAAAAATTTCGCCCCTAGCTTTGCACAGAACCGTTTTGACTTGTCGCTCAATTCAAAGTTTCTTCGAAAGACTTCGTCTCCGACCTCAAACGTAACCTTCTTACTGCGCAGGTTGTAAGTGCTCTCATATAAGGAATTATGTTCATGAGAGCGGCCTTGGACACAACCTCAACGTTCGCATTATTGAGAACATCCAACTTGCGAAGCACCCTATAGTCGGATCCATGCTCTATAGAGTGTTGTCCGAACAAGCCTCGTAGGGTGACATATTAATCGCCGAATGGACGGTTGTGCGAAGCGCACTGGCGATCAACTGCAAGTTGACGTCCCAATTCCGTTGGTCCGGATCAATGTAGGATCTAATAGCGGCCAAAATGGAGCGGTTGACTCTCTCACTAGCGTTCGCTTGAGGGGAATACAAAGCTGTCCTGACGTTATTTATCCCCAACGAGGTCATCCTCTTCTCAAACTCTTTACTCACGAATTGTTTCCCGTTGTCGGAGAGTATAGTTTACGGGATTCCAAAAAGACAGAATACTTGTTCCTGCAGAAAATTCAACACCGTGTCTGTTGTTGCTTTTCGGAGAGCCTTCACCAGCACAAACTTCGTCAACTGGTCCAGCGCAATTACAATGTGCGTGTTCCCGTCTCTCGAGCGAGGATACGGACCCAAAAAGTCGATGTACAACATCTGAAAGGGCCGTTCTGCCAGGAATGCTTTGCCCATCGGAGGCCTCAATGTGGCATTAGGGGCTTTCGTGGCCTTACAGATGTCACACTTCCCAATGATTGTTTTCACCTGGGCTGCCATGTTAGGCCAGAAGAATTGATGCTGTAGTCTGAACAACGTTTTTGCTATACCGCCATGCGAAGCTCTTGGTGGTTGATGAGCGAGTGCGATCAAGCGTTCGGTTAGCGATTGAGGAACCCAAAGTTTCCAAACTTGGTCATCCTCTACCGGATTCCCTGTGCAATGTTTGACCTTCTTGCAGACGGAACTTTCCGACACTTGAAGATCAGGTAGCTTATCTTTTTGTTCTTCGATGCTGTTTACGAGCTTGAGGTACTCCGTAGATTTAAAGCTCGGATCCTCAAGATCAATACGCAACACATCGTTAGGGTCTTTCAGCATCGCGACCTCGGCCGTCAGAGCATCGACTCCATGCACTCGCGAAAGCGCGTCAGGAACGATTTTCTGGGAACCTTTTCGGTGTTCGATGCTGAAATCAAACCCTTGTAGCTTCAGGCTCCATCTCGCTAAACGTCCGCTAAGATCTTTCTGGTTCATCAGCCATTTCAAACTTGCATGGTCAGTCACAATTTTAAACGAGTGTCCTTCCACGTATGCACGAAACTTCTGGACTCCCATGACCGCAGCCAGACATTCGCGCTCGGTCACACTGAAATTACGCTGGGCCGCATTGAGCTTCTGTGAGTGGTAGTAAATGGGACGTTCGTTACCACTCTCGTCCAATTGGCTCAGCACACAACCGATGCCGGTGTTGGAAGCATCACAAAGTATGATAAACTGCTTTGAGAAATCCGGATTGATGAGAAGCGGAGCGGTGGTAAGTGCCGTTTTGAGTTGTCTGAACGCCTCAACAGCCTCGTTGGTGAAGATAACTTCTTCCCTCTCTTCAGGGTATCCGTCATTGGAGCCGCTAGTGAAGAAAAGTCTCTCACGAACCGCCTATACCATCCTGCCATTCCTAGGAAACGTCGCACCTGTTTTGCCAAAGTTGGTGTGGGGAAATCTTCGATGGCGATTACCTTTTCTGAATCCGTCTTTATGCACCCATCTCCAACAATGTAGCCTAGGTACTTTAATTCCTTAAAGCAGAACTTCGACTTCTGGACGTTCATCGTAAGTCCCGCTTCCTTCAGTCGACCAGCCAACGTCTTCAACAATTCGATGTGCTCATCAAACGTGCTTGAAACGACCAACAGATCATCAAGGTATGGAAATATTTTTTCTCGCAGTTGATGCGGTACCACTTTGTCCATTAGTCTGACCATGCGCTGAGGCGCATTACAGAGTCCAAAGGGCATCACCGTAAACTGCAACAGGGGCATGCCGGGCACCGTAAACGCCGGCCGTCTTTTCCCGAGAAGCTTTCTCCAGCGGGATCTGCCAAAAAGCATCCTTGAGATCCACACTTGAGATGAAGTGCGTATCTGGGAGACGCGATAGCAATCCTTCTATATGAGAAAGTGGATACGCATCTTTTTTCGTCTTAGCATTAACCTTCCTGTAGTCTAGGCATAAGCGATTTTTGCCGGGCTTTCGCACTAAGACTACCGGAGAGCTCCACGCACTGGTGCTTTCCTCGATTACTCCGAGTTTAAGCATGCGATCCAATTCCTCATATAAAAGTTTCTCTACCGCTGGAGAAATCGGGTAGTGACGTTGTTTAATGGGCTCCGCATCACCTGTGTCGATAGTATGTACCTCTAGCGTAGTTTTTCCTAAGCCTTGTACAGCTGAGGAAGGGAATAGGCTAATGGCATCTCGCAACCTTCTTGATTGTTGATCAGTCAGCACATGAGCGTTTGGATCCAACTCGATCGGGCACGGAACTGAAGAGATTTCAGAGATCAACTGCGGAGCGATGTCGAACTCCTTCCAGAAGTCGATGCCCAGGTACAATTTCTGCTGCAAAGATGGAACCAGATATAGGGGTATTGTTTTCGTCTTCTCTCTGTAGATAATCTCCACCTGGATTCGTCCCACAATGGCTTGCTGGTTTCCGTCAGCGGTCTTCACTTCGGATGTAAGTTTCGAGAAGTTTTGCCCGTGTTTGCGAAGAAAGTCCATGCCATCCACACCCAAACAACTTATGCTGGCTCCACTATCGAGTAATCCCAATAGAGGTTCGCCAAAAATGTGGACGGTGGCATAAGGACGGGGATCATCTGAGCTGCATAAGGTGGTGGCTTCAATGGCTTTATAAACCTTCTTCTTTTCTCGAAACTTACTCCTCAGCTTGGCAACCTTTTCCGAGACGACAGTATTTTGACTTCCGAAGATCCTCTTACGGACTTCCAAATAGTTTTGGAGCCTTTCGTGAAGTGGTGTTAAAGGTCTTTTAGGAGCTACGGATGGAACATTTACCGCACCGCCAGAAGTATTTGGTGTCGACAGGATTCTAACGGCGGGAATAGGAGGGACTAGGGAGGTCTCACAGGGAAGTGGATAGGATTTGGAAGGGTTGGTAATGTGAAGTGGAGTGGTGAGATTTAGTTGGAATCCGGGTTCTTCTCCAGAGAGCAATTTCCCGGGTCTTCAGACTGCTCTTTGGCTCGTTTCCCGAGCATCGAGGACATTGGGGAGAGGTCGTGTTCTCCCATCCACACTTGAAACAGAAAAGGAACCGCTGGGGGTCAGGGCATTCAACAAAGGAATGGCCTTTCGCTTTACAGTTCCAGCACGTGTAATTCCTAGAGTTCCTTTCTCTTTTCGAATGAAATGCCTCGAGCTCGGGAGAAAAAGAGTCTTCCTCTCTCTGAACAACCATCTCAGAAACCACATTTTTACGCGGCGGAGGAACAATTCCAGGCCTTGGTCTCATCGCTCCCGCTTCACGGTCGAGGATGTACTTTTCAACTTTCCTGCAGACATACACCATATGAGTCAGGGTACTCGTGTCATACGTGACTAACAGCATTCCCATCTGCTTTCTGACGTTCAGTTTTAAGACCTCGATTATTTCCAAGTCAGATTTGGGAATCCTCAGCTTGCTGTTGAGTCATTGTATGTCTGCGAAGAAATCGTCAAACGTCTCGTTCTGCCCCATATGACGATCGTATAGCTTCCTCGACAGCTCAGAGTCCGATTCCAAGCTCCGGAATTGCTCAATGAGGGCATCCCTGAGAGTCACCGACGGGATGTCCGGGTTGCCTTTCAGGTACACCCAAAACCATGTCTCCGCCGGTCCACTTACAAAGTGATGAAAGTTAAGGACGATTTCATCCCATGTGACATTATTGCCTACCTTCATCCGCTCCAACCTTGGGTCGAATTTCAACCCCCACTTGTGAAAATTGTGGTAGCGTCTGCTTAAAGAACGGGGTGGTGCTTGTGGTGGATCATTGGGGTCACTTAACGTTAGGTCATGTAGCCGTCGCAGGAATTCATCCATGTTGGAAGTGTCCGCTGCAGGATTCCGTTGGGGAGGAGGCTGTGTCCGAGGAGGAGTCTGATTCCGTGTAGGAGAGAAGGCTCGTCTGGGTGGCTCGCGAGACGACGAAAAATGGCACGGTTCTTCAACAAGGTTGGACTGTCTAGGGTTTCTAGCAACCGGAGTTGGTGCCGACAGTGTTTCTCTAATGATGCTGGCCATTTCGTCACGAAAAGCCTTTCTCGTTCGCTCCAATTCCCCAGAAAAAAATCGGAAATCTTCAGCTCGACTTGCCCCAACAGCTGCAGTGACAACTTCCTGGATGTAGCCAGTGAAGTCTTCGCCATTTGCACCCAATGATTCACGTGGCATTGGTGTAGGCGCCGATAGGCGAGGTCTAGCCCCGGTTGAGTGTCCCTGAGCCATTGCAGAAGTAGAGGCTCCTTTGACATTGTCGGTCACATCCGTGGCAGGCGGAGGAAGAGGCTCAGAAGTGTCTTGTGGACCGACTAGGTCTGCAACGAGTCGGTCAGAAATTGGGACCTTAACACCTGACTCCTTATCGTCGTCTTACCTCTCGACCTGGTAATTCGTTTACGCATTTCAAAACAGGAATAATAAAAATGAGAATAGCCGAAAAAATAAAACTGAGCGAGGGCGCAAAGTCAAGAAAATCAAAAGAAAGCTCAACAAAAAGAAAAATAAAAAGAAATAAGCCAAGAACTTCTAAAAAAAACAATTTTTAGCTTACAAGCTAAAAAAAATTTTTAACTAAAAAAAAATGTTAAAACGTAGAAAAAACTATTTTGAAAATGGGAAATAAAATTTGAAGGGAAAATGAAAAAAAACTTAAAAATAAAAATGTTGAAGAGAATCACACCAAAAAAAAAACGCAAATAAAAAAAATCCTAAACCTCAACCAAAAAGAAGGAAGAAAATAGAAAAAAATATTAAAAAAATCTGAAGAAGCAGTTTAAATAAAAAATTTATATAAACGAAAAATATATAAAAAAAATGTAAATCAAAAGCAATCAAAAAAAATAAATCCAAATCAGGAAAACAAATTCCATAAAAAAAAATCTTATAGAAAAAATTAAACTTTCTTTTCTAAAAATTTTAAAAAAAATCTTTGAAATATGAGACTTCAAAAAAACATCCCAAAATTTTTTTTTTTCTCTCAAAATTCAAGGTTCAATTCCTATAATAGTTGTTGGATGAGGTGAAGTAGACAGAAAAGGTAATGACGAGCGTAGGAGCAGGTATGAGCACTAAACCCGCTATGAAACCGCACAGTTTACCCATAACACCAGCGCTCACAATGCTTTTGTCCTTGTCTCCAAAGGCCCTTGAATGGAAGAGTTCGTGCTTGCTTTGATCACCTGGCTTGTACAGCCAAAGTGACAGCCAAGCATCCCAACCTCTACATAAGCACTTATAAAGAAAAAATTCAAACAAAAAGCTTATCAAACAACTGAAGCATGACCTATAAGATTCGCAAAACTTAGGATTTGAGTCCACAAAATGTAAAAAAAATTGAATGTCTGCTATGGTAGGGAACACGACTGCCTAAGGAAGGGTGGATTAACCCAATTTAGCGGATGTTCCTACCACAGCTAGGCGAAATGAACCAAAAAAAAAATTTTAATTCACGCGATTTAAGTTGCTTAAAAAAGGACCTTCAAAATCCCCAAGACTCAACATGCGAACGCAGCGTAAACGCCAGGTAAACTTTCCCGAAAAATGGTGTTCGAAAAGGTTGGAAAAATCGGGCCCCACGTCGGGCGCCACCTGTAACGGAAACCGATGTTCTCCCCTCCCACTCCTAGTAGACCACCCTTACAACCCCATATGTACAGGCATATGAGGCTGGTCCGGGCAGCAGGAGAGAGAGGGGTGTCCAGGCTGTGGCCGCTGGCATGCTAGCATAGCCATAGCAATAGCTCGTCGGCGGGGGGGTTCTTACAACCACAGCTCTGAACAGTGTTACTCCTTCTCATGCCAGGTAAAAAAAAAATGTGGCGATCCATTTGTCCTCGTGCTCGTTCCATAGCGGGGAGGGTCTTAGATGTTGTCGACCCTCGGAGGTTTTTCCCACCCAATGTACCCTGCGGATACCACCATGGCTACTGCGACCTCCTATTTATGCAGTAGCTCCTTACTCACCCTTGCTCCTTTTCGCTTACCACATTCCCGTCAACCTCACCTCAATCGTTGTTTCCTTTTACCCGGACATCCTAACTAAAAGCATTTCCAGAAAATTCAAAAAAAAAACCAAAAAGAACACTATTTTTTTTTTACAACGTTATAATAAATGTTTTATTTAAAACTAATCATCAGGAGAACGTAAGTAGTATAGGTGTACAGCTGATTCCTGATTGAATAGAGCGTTGTCCGAACACGCCTCGTAGGGTGACATATTAATCGCCGAATGGACGGTTGTGCGAAGCGCACTGGCAATCAACTGCAAGTTGACGTCCCAATTCCGTTGGTCCGGATCAATGTAGGATCTAATAGCGGCCAAAATGGAGCGGTTGACTCTCTCACTAGCGTTCGCTTGAGGGGAATACAAAGCTGTCCTGACGTGATATATCCCCAACGAGGTCATCCTCTTCTCAAACTCTTTACTCACGAATTGTTTCCCGTTGTCGGAGAGTATAGTTTACGGGATTCCAAAAAGACAGAATACTTGTTCCTGCAGAAAATTCAACACCGTGTCTGTTGTTGCTTTGCGGAGAGCCTTCACCAGCACAAACTTCGTCAACTGGTCCAGCGCAATTACAATGTGCGTGTTCCCGTCTCTCGAGCGAGGATACGGACCCAAAAAGTCGATGTACAACATCTGAAAGGGCCGTTCTGCCAGGAATGCTTTGCCCATCGGAGGCCTCAAGGTGGCATTAGGGGCTTTCGTGGCCTTACAGATGTCACACTTCCCAATGATTGTTTTCACCTGGGCTGCCATGTTAGGCCAGAAGAATTGATGCTGTAGTCTGAACAACGTTTTTGCTATACCGCCATGCGAAGCTCTTGGTGGTTGATGAGCGAGTGCGATCAAGCGTTCGGTTAGCGATTGAGGAACCCAAAGTTTCCAAACTTGGTCATCCTCTACCGGATTCCCTGTGCAATGTTTGACCTTCTTGCAGACGGAACTTTCCGACACTTGAAGATCAGGTAGCTTATCTTTTTGTTCTTCGATGCTGTTTACGAGCTTGAGGTACTCCGTAGATTTAAAGCTCGGATCCTCAAGATCAATATGCAACACATCGTAAGGGTCTTTCAGCATCGCGACCTCGGCCGTCAGAGCATCGACTCCATGCACTCGCGAAAGCGCGTCAGGAACGATTTTCTGGGAACCTTTTCGGTGTTCGATGCTGAAATCAAACCCTTGTAGCTTCAGGCTCCATCTCGCTAAACGTCCGCTAAGATCTTTCTGGTTCATCAGCCATTTCAAACTTGCATGGTCAGTCACAATTTTAAACGAGTGTCCTTCCACGTATGCACGAAACTTCTGGACTCCCATGACCGCAGCCAGACATTCGCGCTCGGTCACACTGAAATTACGCTGGGCCGCATTGAGCTTCTGTGAGTGGTAGTAAATGGGACGTTCGTTACCACTCTCGTCCAATTGGCTCAGCACACAACCGATGCCGGTGTTGGAAGCATCACAAAGTATGATAAACTGCTTTGATAAATCCGGATTGATGAGAAGCGGAGCGGTGGTAAGTGCCGTTTTGAGTTGTCTGAACGCCTCAACAGCCTCGTTGGTGAAGATAACTTCTTCCCTCTCTTCAGGGTATCCGTCATTGGAGCCGCTAGTGAAGAAAAGTCTCTCACGAACCGCCTATACCATCCTGCCATTCCTAGGAAACGTCGCACCTGTTTTGCCAAAGTTGGTGTGGGGAAATCTTCGATGGCGATTACCTTTTCTGAATCCGTCTTTATGCACCCATCTCCAACAATGTAGCCTAGGTACTTTAATTCCTTAAAGCAGAACTTCGACTTCTGGACGTTCATCGTAAGTCCCGCTTCCTTCAGTCGACCATCCAACGTCTTCAACAATTCGATGTGCTCATCAAACGTGCTTGAAACGACCAACAGATCATCAAGGTATGGAAATATTTTTACTCGCAGTTGATGCGGTACCACTTTGTCCATTAGTCTGACCATGCGCTGAGGCGCATTACAGAGTCCAAAGGGCATCACCGTAAACTGCAACAGGGGCATGCCGGGCACCGTAAACGCCGGCCGTCTTTTCCCGAGAAGCTTTCTCCAGCGGGATCTGCCAAAAAGCATCCTTGAGATCCACACTTGAGATGAAGTGCGTATCTGGGAGACGCGATAGCAATCCTTCTATATGAGAAAGTGGATACGCATCTTTTTTCGTCTTAGCATTAACCTTCCTGTAGTCTAGGCATAAGCGATTTTTGCCGGGCTTTCGCACTAAGACTACCGGAGAGCTCCACGCACTGGTGCTTTCCTCGATTACTCCGAGTTTAAGCATGCGATCCAATTCCTCATATAAAAGTTTCTCTACCGCTGGAGAAATCGGGTAGTGACGTTGTTTAATGGGCTCCGCATCACCTGTGTCGATAGTATGTACCTCTAGCGTAGTTTTTCCTAAGCCTTGTACAGCTGAGGAAGGGAATAGGCTAATGGCATCTCGCAACCTTCTTGATTGTTGATCAGTCAGCACATGAGCGTTTGGATCCAACTCGATCGGGCACGGAACTGAAGAGATTTCAGAGATCAACTGCGGAGCGATGTCGAACTCCTTCCAGAAGTCGATGCACAGGTACAATTTCTGCTGCAAAGATGGAACCAGATATAGGGGTATTGTTTTCGTCTTCTCTCTGTAGATAATCTCCACCTGGATTCGTCCCACAATGGCTTGCTGGTTTCCATCAGCGGTCTTCACTTCGGATGTAAGTTTCGAGAAGTTTTGCCCGTGTTTGCGAAGAAAGTCCATGCCATCCACACCCAAACAACTTATGCTGGCTCCACTATCGAGTAATCCCAATAGAGGTTCGCCAAAAATGTGGACGGTGGCATAAGGACGGGGATCATCTGAGCTGCATAAGGTGGTGGCTTCAATGGCTTTATAAACCTTCTTCTTTTCTCGAAACTTACTCCTCAGCTTGGCAACCTTTTCCGAGACGACAGTATTTTGACTTCCGAAGATCCTCTTACGGACTTCCAAATAGTTTTGGAGCCTTTCGTGAAGTGGTGTTAAAGGTCTTTTAGGAGCTACGGATGGAACATTTACCGCACCGCCAGAAGTATTTGGTGTCGACAGGATTCTAACGGCGGGAATAGGAGGGACTAGGGAGGTCTCACAGGGAAGTGGATAGGATTTGGAAGGGTTGGTAATGTGAAGTGGAGTGGTGAGATTTAGTTGGAATCCGGGTTCTTCTCCAGAGAGCAATTTCCCGGGTCTTCAGACTGCTCTTTGGCTCGTTTCCCGAGCATCGAGGACATTGGGGAGAGGTCGTGTTCTCCCATCCACACTTGAAACAGAAAAGGAACCGCTGGGGGTCAGGGCATTCAACAAAGGAATGGCCTTTCGCTTTACAGTTGCAGCACGTGTAGTTCCTAGAGTCCCTTTCTCTTTTCGAATGAAATGCCTCGAGCTCGGGAGAAAAAGAGTCTTCCTCTCTCTGAACAACCATCTCAGAAACCACATTTTTACGCGGCGGAGGAACAATTCCCGGCCTTGGTCTCATCGCTCCCGCTTCACGGTCGAGGATGTACTTTTCAACTTTCCTGCAGACATACACCATATGAGTCAGGGTACTCGTGTCATACGTGACTAACAGCATTCCCATCTGCTTTCTGACGTTCAGTTTTAAGACCTCGATTATTTCCAAGTCAGATTTGGGAATCCTCAGCTTGCTGTTGAGTCTTTGTATGTCTGCGAAGAAATCGTCAAACGTCTCGTTCTGCCCCATATGACGATCGTATAGCTTCCTCGACAGCTCAGAGTCCGATTCCAAGCTCCGGAATTGCTCAATGAGGGCATCCCTGAGAGTCACCGACGGGATGTCCGGGTTGCCTTTCAGGTACACCCAAAACCATGTCTCCGCCGGTCCACTTACAAAGTGATGAAAGTTAAGGACGATTTCATCCCATGTGACATTATTGCCCACCTTCATCCGCTCCAACCGGAAGAGAAATTCGTCGACCGTTAATTTCCTTGGGTCGAATTTCAACCCCCACTTGTGAAAATTGTGGTAGCGTCTGCTTAAAGAACGGGGTGGTGCTTGTGGTGGATCATTGGGGTCACTTAACGTTAGGTCATGTAGCCGTCGCAGGAATTCATCCATGTTGGAAGTGTCCGCTGCAGGATTCCGTTGGGGAGGAGGCTGTGTCCGAGGAGGAGTCTGATTCCGTGTAGGAGAGAAGGCTCGTCTGGGTGGCTCGCGAGACGACGAAAAATGGCACGGTTCTTCAACAAGGTTGGACTGTCTAGGGTTTCTAGCAACCGGAGTTGGTGCCGACAGTGTTTCTCTAATGATGCTGGCCATTTCGTCACGAAAAGCCTTTCTCGTTCGCTCCAATTCCCCAGAAAAAAATCGGAAATCTTCAGCTCGACTTGCCCCAACAGCTGCAGTGACAACTTCCTGGATGTAGCCAGTGAAGTCTTCGCCATTTGCACCCAATGATTCACGTGGCATTGGTGTAGGCGCCGATAGGCGAGGTCTAGACCCGGTTGAGTGTCCCTGAGCCATTGCAGAAGTAGAGGCTCCTTTGACATTGTCGGTCACATCCGTGGCAGGCGGAGGAAGAGGCTCAGAAGTGTCTTGTGGACCGACTAGGTCTGCAACGAGTCGGTCAGAAATTGGGACCTTAACACCTGACTCCTTATCGTCGTCTTACCTCTCGACCTGGTAATTCGTTTACGCATTTCAAAACAGGAATAATAAAAATGAGAATAGCCGAAAAAATAAAACTGAGCGAGGGCGCAAAGTCAAGAAAATCAAAAGAAAGCTCAACAAAAAGAAAAATAAAAAGAAATAAGCCAAGAACTTCTAAAAAAAACAATTTTTAGCTTACAAGCTAAAAAAAATTTTTAACTAAAAAAAAATGTTAAAACGTAGAAAAAACTATTTTGAAAATGGGAAATAAAATTTGAAGGGAAAATGAAAAAAAACTTAAAAATAAAAATGTTGAAGAGAATCACACCAAAAAAAAAAACGCAAATAAAAAAAATCCTAAACCTCAACCAAAAAGAAGGAAGAAAATAGAAAAAAATATTAAAAAAATCTGAAGAAATAAAAATAAAATAAAAAATTTATATAAACGAAAAATATATAAAAAAAATGTAAATCAAAAGCAATCAAAAAAAATAAATCCAAATCAGGAAAACAAATTCCATAAAAAAAAATCTTATAGAAAAAATTAAACTTTCTTTTCTAAAAATTTTAAAAAAAATCTTTGAAATATGAGACTTCAAAAAAACATCCCAAAAATTTTTTTTTCTCTCAAAATTCAAGGTTTAATTCCTATAATAGTTGTTGGATGAGGTGAAGTAGACAGAAAAGGTAATGACGAGCGTAGGAGCAGGTATGAGCACTAAACCCGCTATGAAACCGCACAGTTTACCCATAACACCAGCGCTCACAATGCTTTTGTCCTTGTCTCCAAAGGCCCTTGAATGGAAGAGTTCGTGCTTGCTTTGATCACCTGGCTTGTACAGCCAAAGTGACAGCCAAGCATCCCAACCTCTACATAAGCACTTATAAAGAAAAAATTCAAACAAAAAGCTTATCAAACAACTGAAGCATGACCTATAAGATTCGCAAAACTTAGGATTTGAGTCCACAAAATGTAAAAAAAATTGAATGTCTGCTATGGTAGGGAACACGACTGCCTAAGGAAGGGTGGATTAACCCAATTTAGCGGATGTTCCTACCACAGCTAGGCGAAATGAACCAAAAAAAAAATTTTAATTCACGCGATTTAAGTTGCTTAAAAAAGAACCTTCAAAATCCCCAAGACTCAACATGCGAACGCAGCGTAAACGCCAGGTAAACTTTCCCGAAAAATGGTGTTCGAAAAGGTTGGAAAAATCGGGCCCCACGTCGGGCGCCACCTGTAACGGAAACCGATGTTCTCCCCTCCCACTCCTAGTAGACCACCCTTACAACCCCATATGTACAGGCATATGAGGCTGGTCCGGGCAGCAGGAGAGAGAGGGGTGTCCAGGCTGTGGCCGCTGGCATGCTAGCATAGCCATAGCAATAGCTCGTCGGCGGGGGGGTTCTTACAACCACAGCTCTGAACAGTGTTACTCCTTCTCATGCCAGGTAAAAAAAAAATGTGGCGATCCATTTGTCCTCGTGCTCGTTCCATAGCGGGGAGGGTCTTAGATGTTGTCGACCCTCGGAGGTTTTTCCCACCCAATGTACCCTGCGGATACCACCATGGCTACTGCGACCTCCTATTTATGCAGTAGCTCCTTACTCACCCTTGCTCCTTTTCGCTTACCACATTCCCGTCAACCTCACCTCAATCGTTGTTTCCTTTTACCCGGACATCCTAACTAAAAGCATTTCCAGAAAATTCAAAAAAAAACCAAAAAGAACACTATTTTTTTTTTACAACGTTATAATAAATGTTTTATTTAAAACTAATCATCAGGAGAACGTAAGTAGTATAGGTGTACAGCTGATTCCTGATTGAATAGAGCGTTGTCCGAACACGCCTCGTAGGGTGACATATTAATCGCCGAATGGACGGTTGTGCGAAGCGCACTGGCAATCAACTGCAAGTTGACGTCCCAATTCCGTTGGTCCGGATCAATGTAGGATCTAATAGCGGCCAAAATGGAGCGGTTGACTCTCTCACTAGCGTTCGCTTGAGGGGAATACAAAGCTGTCCTGACGTGATTTATCCCCAACGAGGTCATCCTCTTCTCAAACTCTTTACTCACGAATTGTTTCCCGTTGTCGGAGAGTATAGTTTACGGGATTCCAAAAAGACAGAATACTTGTTCCTGCAGAAAATTCAACACCGTGTCTGTTGTTGCTTTGCGGAGAGCCTTCACCAGCACAAACTTCGTCAACTGGTCCAGCGCAATTACAATGTGCGTGTTCCCGTCTCTCGAGCGAGGATACGGACCCAAAAAGTCGATGTACAACATCTGAAAGGGCCGTTCTGCCAGGAATGCTTTGCCCATCGGAGGCCTCAAGGTGGCATTAGGGGCTTTCGTGGCCTTACAGATGTCACACTTCCCAATGATTGTTTTCACCTGGGCTGCCATGTTAGGCCAGAAGAATTGATGCTGTAGTCTGAACAACGTTTTTGCTATACCGCCATGCGAAGCTCTTGGTGGTTGATGAGCGAGTGCGATCAAGCGTTCGGTTAGCGATTGAGGAACCCAAAGTTTCCAAACTTGGTCATCCTCTACCGGATTCCCTGTGCAATGTTTGACCTTCTTGCAGACGGAACTTTCCGACACTTGAAGATCAGGTAGCTTAACTTTTTGTTCTTCGATGCTGTTTACGAGCTTGAGGTACTCCGTAGATTTAAAGCTCGGATCCTCAAGATCAATATGCAACACATCGTAAGGGTCTTTCAGCATCGCGACCTCGGCCGTCAGAGCATCGACTCCATGCACTCGCGAAAGCGCGTCAGGAACGATTTTCTGGGAACCTTTTCGGTGTTCGATGCTGAAATCAAACCCTTGTAGCTTCAGGCTCCATCTCGCTAAACGTCCGCTAAGATCTTTCTGGTTCATCAGCCATTTCAAACTTGCATGGTCAGTCACAATTTTAAACGAGTGTCCTTCCACGTATGCACGAAACTTCTGGACTCCCATGACCGCAGCCAGACATTCGCGCTCGGTCACACTGAAATTACGCTGGGCCGCATTGAGCTTCTGTGAGTGGTAGTAAATGGGACGTTCGTTACCACTCTCGTCCAATTGGCTCAGCACACAACCGATGCCGGTGTTGGAAGCATCACAAAGTATGATAAACTGCTTTGATAAATCCGGATTGATGAGAAGCGGAGCGGTGGTAAGTGCCGTTTTGAGTTGTCTGAACGCCTCAACAGCCTCGTTGGTGAAGATAACTTCTTCCCTCTCTTCAGGGTATCCGTCATTGGAGCCGCTAGTGAAGAAAAGTCTCTCACGAACCGCCTATACCATCCTGCCATTCCTAGGAAACGTCGCACCTGTTTTGCCAAAGTTGGTGTGGGGAAATCTTCGATTGCGATTACCTTTTCTGAATCCGTCTTTATGCACCCATCTCCAACAATGTAGCCTAGGTACTTTAATTCCTTAAAGCAGAACTTCGACTTCTGGACGTTCATCGTAAGTCCCGCTTCCTTCAGTCGACCATCCAACGTCTTCAACAATTCGATGTGCTCATCAAACGTGCTTGAAACGACCAACAGATCATCAAGGTATGGAAATATTTTTACTCGCAGTTGATGCGGTACCACTTTGTCCATTAGTCTGACCATGCGCTGAGGCGCATTACAGAGTCCAAAGGGCATCACCGTAAACTGCAACAGGGGCATGCCGGGCACCGTAAACGCCGGCCGTCTTTTCCCGAGAAGCTTTCTCCAGCGGGATCTGCCAAAAAGCATCCTTGAGATCCACACTTGAGATGAAGTGCGTATCTGGGAGACGCGATAGCAATCCTTCTATATGAGAAAGTGGATACGCATCTTTTTTCGTCTTAGCATTAACCTTCCTGTAGTCTAGGCATAAGCGATTTTTGCCGGGCTTTCGCACTAAGACTACCGGAGAGCTCCACGCACTGGTGCTTTCCTCGATTACTCCGAGTTTAAGCATGCGATCCAATTCCTCATATAAAAGTTTCTCTACCGCTGGAGAAATCGGGTAGTGACGTTGTTTAATGGGCTCCGCATCACCTGTGTCGATAGTATGTACCTCTAGCGTAGTTTTTCCTAAGCCTTGTACAGCTGAGGAAGGGAATAGGCTAATGGCATCTCGCAACCTTCTTGATTGTTGATCAGTCAGCACATGAGCGTTTGGATCCAACTCGATCGGGCACGGAACTGAAGAGATTTCAGAGATCAACTGCGGAGCGATGTCGAACTCCTTCCAGAAGTCGATGCCCAGGTACAATTTCTGCTGCAAAGATGAAACCAGATATAGGGGTATTGTTTTCGTCTTCTCTCTGTAGATAATCTCCACCTGGATTCGTCCCACAATGGCTTGCTGGTTTCCATCAGCGGTCTTCACTTCGGATGTAAGTTTCGAGAAGTTTTGCCCGTGTTTGCGAAGAAAGTCCATGCCATCCACACCCAAACAACTTATGCTGGCTCCACTATCGAGTAATCCCAATAGAGGTTCGCCAAAAATGTGGACGGTGGCATAAGGACGGGGATCATCTGAGCTGCATAAGGTGGTGGCTTCAATGGCTTTATAAACCTTCTTCTTTTCTCGAAACTTACTCCTCAGCTTGGCAACCTTTTCCGAGACGACAGTATTTTGACTTCCGAAGATCCTCTTACGGACTTCCAAATAGTTTTGGAGCCTTTCGTGAAGTGGTGTTAAAGGTCTTTTAGGAGCTACGGATGGAACATTTACCGCACCGCCAGAAGTATTTGGTGTCGACAGGATTCTAACGGCGGGAATAGGAGGGACTAGGGAGGTCTCACAGGGAAGTGGATAGGATTTGGAAGGGTTGGTAATGTGAAGTGGAGTGGTGAGATTTAGTTGGAATCCGGGTTCTTCTCCAGAGAGCAATTTCCCGGGTCTTCAGACTGCTCTTTGGCTCGTTTCCCGAGCATCGAGGACATTGGGGAGAGGTCGTGTTCTCCCATCCACACTTGAAACAGAAAAGGAACCGCTGGGGGTCAGGGCATTCAACAAAGGAATTGCCTTTCGCTTTACAGTTCCAGCACGTGTAATTCCTAGAGTTCCTTTCTCTTTTCGAATGAAATGCCTCGAGCTCGGGAGAAAAAGAGTCTTCCTCTCTCTGAACAACCATCTCAGAAACCACATTTTTACGCGGCGGAGGAACAATTCCCGGCCTTGGTCTCATCGCTCCCGCTTCACGGTCGAGGATGTACTTTTCAACTTTCCTGCAGACATACACCATATGAGTCAGGGTACTCGTGTCATACGTGACTAACAGCATTCCCATCTGCTTTCTGACGTTCAGTTTTAAGACCTCGATTATTTCCAAGTCAGATTTGGGAATCCTCAGCTTGCTGTTGAGTCTTTGTATGTCTGCGAAGAAATCGTCAAACGTCTCGTTCTGCCCCATATGACGATCGTATAGCTTCCTCGACAGCTCAGAGTCCGATTCCAAGCTCCGGAATTGCTCAATGAGGGCATCCCTGAGAGTCACCGACGGGATGTCCGGGTTGCCTTTCAGGTACACCCAAAACCATGTCTCCGCCGGTCCACTTACAAAGTGATGAAAGTTAAGGACGATTTCATCCCATGTGACATTATTGCCCACCTTCATCCGCTCCAACCGGAAGAGAAATTCGTCGACCGTTAATTTCCTTGGGTCGAATTTCAACCCCCACTTGTGAAAATTGTGGTAGCGTCTGCTTAAAGAACGGGGTGGTGCTTGTGGTGGATCATTGGGGTCACTTAACGTTAGGTCATGTAGCCGTCGCAGGAATTCATCCATGTTGGAAGTGTCCGCTGCAGGATTCCGTTGGGGAGGAGGCTGTGTCCGAGGAGGAGTCTGATTCCGTGTAGGAGAGAAGGCTCGTCTGGGTGGCTCGCGAGACGACGAAAAATGGCACGGTTCTTCAACAAGGTTGGACTGTCTAGGGTTTCTAGCAACCGGAGTTGGTGCCGACAGTGTTTCTCTAATGATGCTGGCCATTTCGTCACGAAAAGCCTTTCTCGTTCGCTCCAATTCCCCAGAAAAAAATCGGAAATCTTCAGCTCGACTTGCCCCAACAGCTGCAGTGACAACTTCCTGGATGTAGCCAGTGAAGTCTTCGCCATTTGCACCCAATGATTCACGTGGCATTGGTGTAGGCGCCGATAGGCGAGGTCTAGCCCCGGTTGAGTGTCCCTGAGCCATTGCAGAGGTAGAGGCTCCTTCGACATTGTCGGTCACATCCGTGGCAGGCGGAGGAAGAGCCTCAGAAGTGTCTTGTGGACCGACTAGGTCTGCAAACGAGTCGGTCAGAAATTGAGACCTTAACACCTGACTCCTCATCGTCGTCTTACCTCTCGACCTGGTAATTCGTTTACGCATTTCAAAACAGGAATAATAAAATTGAGAATAGCCGAAAAAATAAAACTGAGCGAGGGCGCAAAGTCAAGAAAATCAAAAGAAAGCTCAACAAAAAGAAAAATAAAAAGCCAAGAACTTCTAAAAAAAACAATTTTTAGCTTACAAGCTAAAAAAAATTTTTAACTAAAAAAAAATGTTAAAACGTAGAAAAAACTATTTTGAAAATGGGAAATAAAATTTGAAGGGAAAATGAAAAAAAACTTAAAAATAAAAATGTTGAAGAGAATCACACCAAAAAAAAAAACGCAAATAAAAAAAATCCTAAACCTCAACCAAAAAGAAGGAAGAAAATAGAAAAAAATATTAAAAAAATCTGAAGAAATAAAAATAAAATAAAAAATTTATATAAACGAAAAATATATAAAAAAAATGTAAATCAAAAGCAATCAAAAAAAATAAATCCAAATCAGGAAAACAAATTCCATAAAAAAAAATCTTATAGAAAAAATTAAACTTTCTTTTCTAAAAATTTTAAAAAAAATCTTTGAAATATGAGACTTCAAAAAAACATCCCAAAAATTTTTTTTTTCTCTCAAAATTCAAGGTTTAATTCCTATAATAGTTGTTGGATGAGGTGAAGTAGACAGAAAAGGTAATGACGAGCGTAGGAGCAGGTATGAGCACTAAACCCGCTATGAAACCGCACAGTTTACCCATAACACCAGCGCTCACAATGCTTTTGTCCTTGTCTCCAAAGGCCCTTGAATGGAAGAGTTCGTGCTTGCTTTGATCACCTGGCTTGTACAGCCAAAGTGACAGCCAAGCATCCCAACCTCTACATAAGCACTTATAAAGAAAAAATTCAAACAAAAAGCTTATCAAACAACTGAAGCATGACCTATAAGATTCGCAAAACTTAGGATTTGAGTCCACAAAATGTAAAAAAAATTGAATGTCTGCTATGGTAGGGAACACGACTGCCTAAGGAAGGGTGGATTAACCCAATTTAGCGGATGTTCCTACCACAGCTAGGCGAAATGAACCAAAAAAAAAATTTTAATTCACGCGATTTAAGTTGCTTAAAAAAAGACCTTCAAAATCCCCAAGACTCAACATGCGAACGCAGCGTAAACGCCAGGTAAACTTTCCCGAAAAATGGTGTTCGAAAAGGTTGGACAAATCGGGCCCCACGTCGGGCGCCACCTGTAACGGAAACCGATGTTCTCCCCTCCCACTCCTAGTAGACCACCCTTACAACCCCATATGTACAGGCATATGAGGCTGGTCCGGGCAGCAGGAGAGAGAGGGGTGTCCAGGCTGTGGCCGCTGGCATGCTAGCATAGCCATAGCAATAGCTCGTCGGCGGGGGGGTTCTTACAACCACAGCTCTGAACAGTGTTACTCCTTCTCATGCCAGGTAAAAAAAAAATGTGGCGATCCATTTGTCCTCGTGCTCGTTCCATAGCGGGGAGGGTCTTAGATGTTGTCGACCCTCGGAGGTTTTTCCCACCCATTGTACCCTGCGGATACCACCATGGCTACTGCGACCTCCTATTTATGCAGTAGCTCCTTACTCACCCTTGCTCCTTTTCGCTTACCACATTCCCGTCAACCTCACCTCAATCCTTGTTTCCTTTTACCCGGACATCCTAACTAAAAGCATTTCCAGAAAATTCAAAAAAAAACCAAAAAGAACACTATTTTTTTTTTACAACGTTATAATAAATGTTTTATTTAAAACTAATCATCAGGAGAACGTAAGTAGTATAGGTGTACAGCTGATTCCTGATTGAATAGAGCGTTGTCCGAACACGCCTCGTAGGGTGACATATTAATCGCCGAATGGACGGTTGTGCGAAGCGCACTGGCGATCAACTGCAAGTTGACGTCCCAATTCCGTTGGTCCGGATCAATGTAGGATCTAATAGCGGCCAAAATGGAGCGGTTGACTCTCTCACTAGCGTTCGCTTGAGGGGAATACAAAGCTGTCCTGACGTGATTTATCCCCAACGAGGTCATCCTCTTCTCAAACTCTTTACTCACGAATTGTTTCCCGTTGTCGGAGAGTATAGTTTACGGGATTCCAAAAAGACAGAATACTTGTTCCTGCAGAAAATTCAACACCGTGTCTGTTGTTGCTTTGCGGAGAGCCTTCACCAGCACAAACTTCGTCAACTGGTCCAGCGCAATTACAATGTGCGTGTTCCCGTCTCTCGAGCGAGGATACGGACCCAAAAAGTCGATGTACAACATCTGAAAGGGCCGTTCTGCCAGGAATGCTTTGCCCATCGGAGGCCTCAATGTGGCATTAGGGGCTTTCGTGGCCTTACAGATGTCACACTTCCCAATGATTGTTTTAACCTGGGCTGCCATGTTAGGCCAGAAGAATTGATGCTGTAGTCTGAACAACGTTTTTGCTATACCGCCATGCGAAGCTCTTGGTGGTTGATGAGCGAGTGCGATCAAGCGTTCGGTTAGCGATTGAGGAACCCAAAGTTTCCAAACTTGGTCATCCTCTACCGGATTCCCTGTGCAATGTTTGACCTTCTTGCAGACGGAGCTTTCCGACACTTGAAGATCAGGTAGCTTATCTTTTTGTTCTTCGATGCTGTTTACGAGCTTGAGGTACTCCGTAGATTTAAAGCTCGGATCCTCAAGATCAATATGCAACACATCGTTAGGGTCTTTCAGCATCGCGACCTCGGCCGTCAGAGCATCGACTCCATGCACTCGCGAAAGCGCGTCAGGAACGATTTTCTGGGAACCTTTTCGGTGTTCGATGCTGAAATCAAACCCTTGTAGCTTCAGGCTCCATCTCGCTAAACGTCCGCTAAGATCTTTCTGGTTCATCAGCCATTTCAAACTTGCATGGTCAGTCACAATTTTAAACGATTGTCCTTCCACGTATGCACGAAACTTCTGGACTCCCATGACCGCAGCCAGACATTCGCGCTCGGTCACACTGAAATTACGCTGGGCCGCATTGAGCTTCTGTGAGTGGTAGTAAATGGGACGTTCGTTACCACTCTCGTCCAATTGGCTCAGCACACAACCGATGCCGGTGTTGGAAGCATCACAAAGTATGATAAACTGCTTTGAGAAGTCCGGATTGATGAGAAGCGGAGCGGTGGTAAGTGCCGTTTTGAGTTGTCTGAACGCCTCAACAGCCTCGTTGGTGAAGATAAACTTCTTCCCTTTCTTCAGGGTATCCGTCATTGGAGCCGCTAGTGAAGAAAAGTCTCTCACGAACCGCCTATACCATCCTGCCATTCCTAGGAAACGTCGCACCAGTTTTGCCAAAGTTGGTGTGGGGAAATCTTCGATGGCGATTACCTTTTCTGAATCCGTCTTTATGCACCCATCTCCAACAATGTAGCCTAGGTACTTTAATTCCTTAAAGCAGAACTTCGACTTCTGGACGTTCATCGTAAGTCCCGCTTCCTTCAGTCGACCAGCCAACGTCTTCAACAATTCGATGTGCTCATCAAACGTGCTTGAAACGACCAACAGATCATCAAGGTATGGAAATATTTTTTCTCGCAGTTGATGCGGTACCACTTTGTCCATTAGTCTGACCATGCGCTGAGGCGCATTACAGAGTCCAAAGGGCATCACCGTAAACTGCAACAGGGGCATGCCGGGCACCGTAAACGCCGGCCGTCTTTTCCCGAGAAGCTTTCTCCAGCGGGATCTGCCAAAAAGCATCCTTGAGATCCACACTGGAGATGAAGTGCGTATCTGGGAGACGCGATAGCAATCCTTCTATATGAGAAAGTGGATACGCATCTTTTTTCGTCTTAGCATTAACCTTCCTGTAGTCTAGGCATAAGCGATTTTTGCCGGGCTTTCGCACTAAGACTACCGGAGAGCTCCACGCACTGGTGCTTTCCTCGATTACTCCGAGTTTAGGCATGCGATCCAATTCCTCATATAAAAGTTTCTGTACCGCTGGAGAAATCGGGTAGTGACGTTGTTTAATGGGCTCTGCATCACCTGTGTCGATAGTATGTACCTCTAGCGTAGTTTTTCCTAAGCCTTGTACAGCTGAGGAAGGGAATAGGCTAATGGCATCTCGCAACCTTCTTGATTGTTGATCAGCACATGAGCGTTTGGATCCAACTCGATCGGGCACGGAACTGAAGAGATTTCAGAGATCAACTGCGGAGCGATGTCGAACTAATTCCAGAAGTCGATGCCCAGGTACAATTTCTGCTGCAAAGATGGAACCAGATATAGGGGTATTGTTTTCGTCTTCTCTTTGTAGATAATCTCCACCTGGATTCGTCCCACAATGGCTTGCTGGTTTCCGTCAGCGGTCTTCACTTCGGATGTAAGTTTCGAGAAGTTTTGCCCGTGTTTGCGAAGAAAGTCCATGCCATCCACACCCAAACAACTTATGCTGGCTCCACCATCGAGTAATCCCAATAGAGGTTCGCCAAAAATGTGGACGGTGGCATAAGGACGGGGATCATCTGAGCTGCATAAGGTGGTGGCTTCAATGGCTTTATAAACCTTCTTCTTTTCTCGAAACTTACTCCTCAGCTTGGCAACCTTTTCCGAGACGACAGTATTTTGACTTCCGAAGATCCTCTTACGGACTTCCAAATAGTTTTGGAGCCTTTCGTGAAGTGGTGTTAAAGGTCTTTTAGGAGCTACGGATGGAACATTTACCGCACCGCCAGAAGTATTTGGTCTCGACAGGATTCTAACGGCGGGAATAGGAGGGACTAGGGAGGTCTCACAGGGAAGTGGATAGGATTTGGAAGGGTTGGTAATGTGAAGTGGAGTGGTGAGATTTAGTTGGAATCCGGGTTCTTCTCCAGAGAGCAATTCCCCCGGGTCTTCAGACTGCTCTTTGGCTCGTTTCCCGAGCATCGAGGACATTGGGGAGAGGTCGTGTTCTCCCATCCACACTTGAAACAGAAAAGGAACCGCTGGGGGTCAGGGCATTCAACAAAGGAATGGCCTTTCGCTTTACAGTTGCAGCACGTGTAGTTCCTAGAGTCCCTTTCTCTTTTCGAATGAAATGCCTCGAGCTCGGGAGAAAAAGAGTCTTCCTCTCTCTGAACAACCATCTCAGAAACCACATTTTTACGCGGCGGAGGAACAATTCCAGGCCTTGGTCTCATCGCTCCCGCTTCACGGTCGAGGATGTACTTTTCAACTTTCCTGCAGACATACACCATATGAGTCAGGGTACTCGTGTCATACGTGACTAACAGCATTCCCATCTGCTTTCTGACGTTCAGTTTTAAGACCTCGATTATTTCCAAGTCAGATTTGGGAATCCTCAGCTTGCTGCTGAGTCTTTTTATGTCTGCGAAGAAATCGTCAAACGTCTCGTTCTGCCCCATATGACGATCGTACAGCTTCCTCGACAGCTCAGAGTCCGATTCCAAGCTCCGGAATTGCTCAATGAGGGCATCCCTGAGAGTCACCCACGGGATGTCCGGGTTGCCTTTCAGGTACACCCAAAACCATGTCTCCGCCGGTCCACTTACACAGTGATGAAAGTTTAGGACGATTTAATCCCATGTGACATTATTGCCCACCTTCATCCGCTCCAACCGGAAGAGAAATTCGTCGACCGTTAATTTCCTTGGGTCGAATTTCAACCCCCACTTGTGAAAATTGTGGTAGCATCTGCTTAAAGAACGGGGTGGTGCTTGTGGTGGATCATTGGGGTCACTTAACGTTAGGTCATGTAGCCGTCGCAGGAATTCATCCATGTTGGAAGTGTCCGCTGCAGGATTCCGTTGGGGAGGAGGCTGTGTCCGAGGAGGAGTCTGATTCCGAGACGACGAAAAATGGCACGGTTCTTCAACAAGGTTGGACTGTCTAGGGTTTCTAGCAACCGGAGTTGGTGCCGACAGTGTTTCTCTAATGATGCTGGCCATTTCGTCACGAAAAGCCTTTCTCGTTCGCTCCAATTCCCCAGAAAAAAATCGGAAATCTTCAGCTCGACTTGCCCCAACAGCTGCAGTGACAACTTCCTGGATGTAGCCAGTGAAGTCTTCGCCATTTGCACCCAATGATTCACGTGGCATTGGTGTAGGCGCCGATAGGCGAGGTCTAGCCCCGGTTGAGTGTCCCTGAGCCATTGCAGAGGTAGAGGCTCCTTCGACATTGTCGGTCACATCCGTGGCAGGCGGAGGAAGAGCCTCAGAAGTGTCTTGTGGACCGACTAGGTCTGCAAACGAGTCGGTCAGAAATTGAGACCTTAACACCTGACTCCTCATCGTCGTCTTACCTCTCGACCTGGTAATTCGTTTACGCATTTCAAAACAGGAATAATAAAATTGAGAATAGCCGAAAAAATAAAACTGAGCGAGGGCGCAAAGTCAAGAAAATCAAAAGAAAGCTCAACAAAAAGAAAAATAAAAAGCCAAGAACTTCTAAAAAAAACAATTTTTAGCTTACAAGCTAAAAAAAATTTTTAACTAAAAAAAAATGTTAAAACGTAGAAAAAACTATTTTGAAAATGGGAAATAAAATTTGAAGGGAAAATGAAAAAAAACTTAAAAATAAAAATGTTGAAGAGAATCACACCAAAAAAAAAACGCAAATAAAAAAAATCCTAAACCTCAACCAAAAAGAAGGAAGAAAATAGAAAAAAATATTAAAAAAATCTGAAGAAGCAGTTTAAATAAAAAATTTATATAAACGAAAAATATATAAAAAAAATGTAAATCAAAAGCAATCAAAAAAAATAAATCCAAATCAGGAAAACAAATTCCATAAAAAAAAAATCTTATAGAAAAAATTTAACTTTCTTTTCTAAAAATTTTTTAAAAAAATCTTTGAAATATGAGACTTCAAAAAAACATCCCAAAAAATTTTTTTTCTCTCAAAATTCAAGGTTTAATTCCTATAATAGTTATTGGATGAGGTGAAGTAGACAGAAAAGGTAATGACGAGCGTAGGAGCAGGTATGAGCACTAAACCCGCTATGAAACCGCACAGTTTACCCATAACACCAGCGCTCACAATGCTTTTGTCCTGGTCTCCAAAGGCCCTTGAATGGAAGAGTTCGTGCTTGCTTTGATCACCTGGCTTGTACAGCCAAAGTGACAGCCAAGCATCCCAACCTCTACATAAGCACTTATAAAAAAAAATTCAAACAAAAAGCTTATCAAACAACTGAAGCATGACCTATAAGACTCGCAAAACTTAGGATTTGAGTCCACAAAATGTAAAAAAAATTGAATGTCTGCTATGGTAGGGAACACGACTGCCTAAGGAAGGGTGGATTAACCCAATTTAGCAGATGTTCCTACCACAGCTAGGCGAAATGAACCAAAAAAAAAATTTTAATTCACGCGATTTAAGTTGCTTAAAAAAGGACCTTCAAAATCCCCAAGACTCAACATGCGAACGCAGCGTAAACGCCAGGTAAACTTTCCCGAAAAATGGTGTTCGAAAAGGTTGGACAAATCGGGCCCCACGTCGGGCGCCACCTGTAACGGAAACCGATGTTCTCCCCTCCCACTCCTAGTAGACCACCCTTACAACCCCATATGTACAGGCATATGAGGCTGGTCCGGGCAGCAGGAGAGAGAGGGGTGTCCAGGCTGTGGCCGCTGGCATGCTAGCATAGCCATAGCAATAGCTCGTCGGCGGGGGGGTTCTTACAACCACAGCTCTGAACAGTGTTACTCCTTCTCATGCCAGGTAAAAAAAAAATGTGGCGACCCATTTGTCCTCGTGCTCGTTCCATAGCGGGGAGGGTCTTAGATGTTGTCGACCCTTGGAGGTTTTTCCCACCCATTGTACCCTGCGGATACCACCATGGCTACTGCGACCTCCTATTTATGCAGTAACTCCTTACTCACCCTTGCTTCTTTTCGCTTACCACATTCCCGTCAACCTCACCTCAATCCTTGTTTCCTTTTACCCGGACATCCTAACTAAAAGCATTTCCAAAAAATTAAAAAAAAAACCAAAAAGAACACTGTTTTTTTTTTTACAACGTTATAATAAATGTTTTATTTAAAACTAATCATCAGGAGAACGTAAGTAGTATAGGTGTACAGCTGATTCCATACTTTATTCAATTAAGTAAAAGCTCTTTATTTCTTATAGATGGCTACCCTTTTCCTTATTGATCAATTACAGGTAAATAACATTTAGAGTATTTATTCATATGTCTCAATTAAAAAAAAACAATAGCAGTATATTTTCTTTATTATATTTTTTTTTTTCCCCCAGATGGCAACCATTGTTCCTTAAGTTTCAATTTCAGGTAATTATCATTCTTATGTTATTTAATTCTTCGACTCAATTTAAATACGAATTATTTTCTTTATTTTTTTTTTTCTTTTCAGATGGCAACCCTCTTTCATAAATTTTCCATTTTTAGGTATCTATCATTAATTCATTATCTCTTTATTCCCCTTTTAAATAAAAATTTTAATTTTTCCATTTTTTTCATAGATGGCAACACTTTTCAGTATCCCCCTCCCAAACAAAATAAAATAAGAACATATATATAAAAGATTATTATTATGGTTTAAAAGTACTCACTCAGGTTTAAAATCCGCCAATGAGGTGCACCACTTTGGTAGTTATACCCTATATAATTCGATGAGGAAAAAAAATTTTAGTGAATTTTATTTTGTTTAGCAAGGGTATTTCGATACCCATCCATTGCCACTGACTAGCTACACTTTATGTTTCTTTTGCCATGTTTAATTATTATTTAATTTCCCTTTTACCTTTCTCTTATTTTTTTTTTTTCATATATTCTTTATCAGTTTTCATTTCCCCTTTTTTTTCTTTATGGAGCTTTAACATCCTTCACTAACATTTTCTTATAATTCTTAAATCTAAGGGTCACGACATGGTCACAAAAAAACACTAGGATATGGGGGTGGGAAAGTAGAAAAAAAAAAGACACGAGGGTAAGTATGAGGGGAGAAGGCAGGTGGGGAAAAGAATTCCTAGGACACACTCGCGGACACAGGGTTTAACTTTTTAACACAAATTCACTGCTGCTTATGGATGATGATGATGATGGTGATGATGATGATGCTGGTGATGATGATGATGGTGATGGTGATGATGATAAAGATTATAACGTCCCGATCTTCCACATGTTCGGAATTATAAGTCTTTAAAATGTTATCTTTGGATTTTCCTTTTTATTTACTTTCTTTCAAAATACTTTTACTATTCTTAATTCGTTGACTCTAGGTTCTTTTCACTTCTTTTTCTATTTCCTTATGTTTTTTCCTTATACTTTTACTTTTACTATATTTTTTTTCTCTTAGCTAATTTTCTTGTACTTTTACTTTCACTGTTTTCTTTTCATTCTAGGTTCTTTCACATTTTTCAAATCTCCTCCTTATCTTTTTGCTGAGGACTGGGTGTTAAACACACCCCCAAATCATTTTTTTTATACTTATGATTTAATATGAATTAGGAATTTTACTCCTCGCATAATTTATGATAAGCACTTGCACTTGCATTTGCTTTTCTCTCCGTAGAGCATTAGGAATTAAAATTTCCGACACCAAAAAAAAAATCTAAGTTACATAACTTGGCTTTACTTTTTCTTTTCATTTGCTTCTTTCTCTCACATGTCTTAATTTAAAACAAAATTAAATATTACTTTGGCTCCTTTGTCGGTACCAATTATGCAAAAAAATTAATTTATATATGCAGATGCACCAAAAACTCGCGCAATTCATTGGTCTCTAGTCTTACTTGACGGAATCTGTCGCGCACATTCTCTTTAAGTTCTTTTTACTTTTCTATACTGTATGGTAAAAACTACACCCGATTAGACTTTGCGCAACCGATCGCGATTCGAATCAGATATTAAGTGCCACATTACCGTCTGTGATGGCTAAGCTGATCTTGCCATGTACTAACTCGACCGTTGCACATGCACATAGCCGGTACAGTTTGGTTAGTACATGACAAGATCACACCATCGGATAGCGGCCAACTATTGCGGCTTATCTCTAGCGGGTGATAATTGCTTCTTTTTTTTTTTGTGGGTGGAGATAAGCTCGCCTAATTTGCATTTTTTTTGTCGGTTGCTATGCGTGGATTTCTTTTGCAGACTTGTGTACTGTGAAAGGACAAGTAGGGTGGGTCAGGGAAGTTATGTGTGTAATGAAAACTATTGTATTATCATGTGTAGTATTATGAGTGGTTATTTATTATAGATGTGTTCAATGGCTTTTTTTTTAGATCAGAACAGCACAGCACAGCACAGAAGCAGTGAAAAACGTCAGGCAAGTTAGAACAAGCAAACTTGTCAAAAAAAGCAACAACAAAAACGAAAAAAAAACAACCACCAATTTTTCTTTTTCTGATATCAATTTAATTTAGGTGTTATTTTCCTGATTTTTTAAATTTTTTTTTGAACTTTTCACAACAAATTAAAATTACAATGCGCTTAAAATACTACGAGCAAAAAGTCAACAGCTGCTTTTGACAGTTTTCACCAAACTTGCACTTGCTCAAGAGGAGGTGCAGAAAATGCTGTGCTAAACTGTTCTAGAACAGCTCATTGAACACAAAAAAGATCAGAAAAGAACAGAAAATTTCTCATTGAACACCAAAAGGCTGATCTTTTCTGTCTGAAACTGTTCTAGAACAGGTCATTGAACACTCTTTATATGAATTTTTTAGTTGAGATATTCCACGTGTTTTTTAATCTAATAAATGAAAAGATTAGTAAAGTTTTTAACAGTTTAAACACTTATTTTATTTCCTCAGATGTACATTTCAGAAGCAATGCTTCCATCGTCAGTGAGATTTATAAAATTAAATTAAATTAAATTATTTGTCAAAAAACTAATAATAAACAAAAATGTTTCTAAACAAAATTACAGTTGAGTTGAGTTGAATCTATTAAAAAAAATTTTGAATATTGAATCTTTAATTGGTCCATCATCACTATTCATTAGATTATTTTTGTTTTTAAATATGTAAAATGATTCAAAAGCATCTATTTCATAATTGCTATTTACATTTCTTATTAGTTTTAAATTTTGCAAATTAAAACTATGACTATTTTCTAGCATATGTTCTGCAACACTTGACTTTTCTTTTTCATTATATTTAAGATGTGCAAAATGTTCTTTAAATCTTTTTAGAATAGGTCTTCTTGTCTGTCCTATATATTCTTTTGCACAATCATTACATCCGATAGAATAAATTCCTGACTTTTGAAGTTGGTCAATTTTATCCTTAGATCCTCCAATCAGATTTTATATTTTTATTTCGCTGCACTCACTCATACGGATATTATATTTATTAAAGATTGGTTTTATCTTAGATGTTATTTCTGGATAGAAATAAAATTTTGAATATTTCTTTTCGTCATTTCCTTCATTCCTTATTAGATCTAAAGTTGTATAATTTCTCAATTCTTGTTTTTTTCTATGTGCAATTGTTAAATCTTCAATCAATTCTTCAGTATTGCAGAAAAAGTAAAGAACTTAAAAATAGCTAGCAATGAGATTCAAGTTTCATTCGATGTTGTTTCATTACATCCAAATGTTCCAATTGATGAAACTTTAGTTTTTCTGAGAAAATGGCTAGAAAGAAATACACCTAAACCAGAAGAAATAAATGAATTTGTAAAACTTACTAAACTGTGCATGGATGAAAATTGGTTCCAGTTTAATGAAAAGTTTTACAGACAAAAATTTGGTTGCAGTATGGGATCACATATGAGCCCGTTTTTAGCAAATTTATTTATGTCGCATTCTATATGCTGAAATGAAAAATCAAGTAAATTTACCAAGAATTTGGTTAAGATATGTAGATGATATATGGGCGATAATCAAAAAACATGAACTTCGTCAGCTCATTAACAAATTAAATAGAACTAAATACCCATCAATTAAATTTTAATGAAGAAGAAATTGAAGCGAGACTAAATTTTCTGGATTTAAGTATAACTCGGAATGGAGACAATTTCGAATTGGATATATACAGAAAACCAACGAATACTCTGAGATACATTACATCAGACTCGTTCCATTCCTTTGAACATAAGATGTCAGCTTTTCACTCAATGATTTTTAGAGCTCTAAATATTCCAATGACTATAGAAACAAAAATAAAAGAATTCCAAAAAATTAAAGACATAGCCAAAATTAATGAATATACTGAAGAATTGAATGAAGATTTAACAATTGCACATAGAAGAAAATAAGAATTGAAAAATGATACAACTTTAGATCTAATAAGGAATGAAGGAAATGACGAAAAGAAATATTCAAAATTTTATTTCTATCCAGAAATAACATCTAAGATAAAACCAATCTTTAATAAATATAATATCCGTATGAGTGAGTGCAGCGAAATAAAAATAAAAAATCTGGTTGGAGGATCTAAGGATAAAATTGACCAACTTCAAAAGTCAGGAATTTATTCTATCGGATGTAATGATTGTGCAAAAGAATATATAGGACAGACAAGAAGACCTATTCTAAAAAGATTTAAAGAACATTTTGCACATCTTAAATATAATGAAAAAGAAAAGTCAAGTGTTATGCTAGAAAATAGTCATAGCTTTAGTTTGCAAAATTTAAAACTAATAAGAAATGAAAATAGCAATTATGAAATAGATGCTTTTGAATCATTTTACATATTTAAAAACAAAAATAATCTAATGAATAGTGATGATGGACCAATTAAAGATTCAATATTCAAAATTTTTTTTAATAGATTCAACTCAACTCAACTCAACTGTAATTTTGTTTAGAAACATTTTTGTTTATATAGTTTTTTTACAAATAATTTAATTTAATTTAATTTTATAAATCTCACTGACGATGGAAGCATTGCTTCTGAAATGTACATCTGAGGAAATAAAATAAGTGTTTTAACTGTTAAAAACTTTACTAATCTTTTCATTTATTTATTATAGATGGTAAGTATTATAAATGTTCTATTATTAAGGGTACATGTTATGTGTTTGAGTATATTATGAAAGGTAAGTATTATGTGTTTGAATATTATAAAAGTTAAGTTTATAAAGGGCAAGTATTATGTGTGAGTGTTATAAAAGGTAAGTGTTATGTGTTTTATTATTATGGCGGGATGAATATTATAGGTTTTTTTGTTATTATAAGAGGTAAGTATTAGGGTTTTGTTATCGGTAAAGAGTAATACGTATGAGTTTTATTATTAATGAAATGTATTGATTATGTGTTTGATTATAGTGAAGGGTAAGTATTATGCGGATTACAGTTGAGTTATTTTTTTTTTTATGTGTTATAGGTAAATAGGGTTATGGATATCTTACTATTATCAGGTAAGTATTATTATGAGAATTATTCTAATTATGAAGGTGAGTATTATTTATTATGTATTATTATAATTATTAGTTTTATTGTTGTTGTTGATTAAAGTTTAAAGTATCTACATAACTTTTACTAAAATAATATATCTTGCTATTTTTGCCTCTCGGTGTAAACAATCATTTCTTATGCCCTTCTGGCAATGCCCTTTTATGTGCGGCTAATGGCTAAATACAACCTAGTTGTCTTCTTTCAACTTTTATACATCTTCTTTTTGACACTCCTGTTCATTGTAAAAAAAAATAAAGTTACTCGCTCGTCTTGGCAGCACGTCAAATTAAAAAGCATTTTTTAATCGTGTTTTTATAAAATAATCATCGAACACATTAAAGTTTTCGCTAACAAATTGGTGACCCCGACGTGATTGCCAAGATTCAGTAAGAATTTTTAAATACAATTCATCGCGAAACTAAAAGCAAAAGGTACATTTTGCAATTCACGTGGCGTGGAAAAAGTAGAGGTTAACTATGTCTAAGACAGCAGAAGAGCTTCGTTACAAACGGAGCGTGTGTCTTAAGCAATTGGATCGCATCAAGGACTTTACGACACAAAGGGCTGAAACAGCAACAAAGGCCGATCTGAACATTCGAATAGTGGCTCTGGAAACCTGCTTTAAGCTTTTCTCCTCACTTCAAGCGAAATTAGAAGACGCTGACTCTACAGAATTTCTCAAGGATGAGCGTTCCAACTATGAAGAGCTTTATTATTCAAAGGATAATAATGAAACATCTAAGAAGAGTTAGCATTGGGACCGCGACGACGACCAAATCCGTGAACAAAGTTAACGAAACGCCTGTTGTACTGGATTCTCCTCTTTGCGCGTCCAGTCTTCTTCTTTTTCTTTTCTTGTTTGTCTACTTTTGGGGTTTGTCCCTTAACTTTACCGGCACGAGCTAAAGAACCGTGCACTTTACCACCAAGAAGTGGTACGGTCACATCCAATTCGAAGGATGACAAACTGCTAACGCATGCATCATTCTCCAAAGTATTTCCTTCACAGTTGAGGACAAACTCTTCGGTGATTCCCTTCAGTTGGGTCAATTGAGCCTTTACGGAGGCAATGGTATCATTTTGGGAAACCTCTAGAGTTTCAACGGTGTCCAAACCACGTACAAAGAGCTGCATGTTGGCTATCTGGTGGCAAATTCTTGTCACTTGTGTCGGGGGATACGAAAAAGAAAAACACTGTTCAGCCAGCGTTGCAGACTTATTTGGATAAAATAGAAAAAACTTCAAACTCAGAACCTGAAACTTCATCAAAAAACTCTGCAGTTGCGGATTTCATTAAGTTACCCAAAGCTAATATTCCTACTTTTTCAGGTTCAATAACAGAGTGGATGTCGTTTTATGATGCTTTCAATTCACTTGTTCATTCTCAACCCAAATTAAGCAAAGTGAGCAAGTTCCATCATCTGCTTGGCGCTCTGGGTGGCAGCGCAACATTGATTGTAAAGTCTTTGGAGGTAACCGACACCAATTACAACATTGCTATACAAATGCTTCGAGAGCGCTACGAAAATAAAAAAATTATTCCCCACGAACACATCAAACAGATTTTCGAGGCACCAACAATTCAAAAAAGTTCCGCGTCATCGCTTCGTTTGCTACTAGACACCTTTAATGTACATTTGCGTGCTCTTTCATCACTGGGCCGTTCTACACAAAATTGGGATGACATCATAGTCTACCTTATAACATCAAAACTGGATGGAGCTTCGCTGATCAAATGGCAGGAAGAGGCACCTTCTGATCGTCTTGCTACTTACGCAGAGATATCAAAGTACCTTATCAAACGTAGTCAAATACTAGAAGGAATGGTAAGCCAACCACCAGCAACGAAGGTGAGTCCTATTCATAAGGTAGACATTAGATTAAAAAACACACATAAATCATTTGCCATTACTAATGATACTCTGTGCGCCCACTGCTCTAAATCTGGTCACATGATCACAAGGTGCTTTCGATTCCTTCGTTTATCGCCAGCCGACAGAAAGCAACAAGTAAGCACACTCAACATCTGTGAAAATTGCCTAAAAACTGATCATGTAAAAGAAAAGTGTTCTTCCAATAACAGCTGTCGGATCTGCTCTCAGAAACATCACTCATTACTGCATGGTGATACGTCAGTCTCTTCAATTAATCCAAATGCCCCGCCATATACACCTCAACTTAAATCGTCTTCTCACACTCCGCCCGTGCCAACCTCGTTCACTACCACCCGCAAAGAACCCATGACAATTCTAGCTACAGCAATAATCTACGCTGTAGATAACAGAGGTTCTCTTGTCGTCTGTCGCGTGTTGTTAGATTCTGGTTCACAAATTAATTTTGTGAGTGAACAATTTGCACAGCTCATTGGTGCAGCTCGCAGAAAGTCATTTCAGTCTTACTCTGGCATCTCATCAGTCACAAAAGAAGCGTCTCACAAGGCGTATTTCACAATCAAATCGCGCTTAACTAATTTTTCGTCATCTATCGAGGCAGTCATTCTTCCTAAGATAACCGGTTTACTGCCTTCTGAAAAAATATGCACCGATTTTGGCATACCAGCCAATATAAGCCTCGCAGATCCCAATTTCTATATTCCGCAAAGAGTAGACCTATTGTTGGGAGCAGAATTATTTTTCTCTCTTCTTTTGCAAGGCCAGATCAAACTTGAAAACAATACAACAATTCTACAAAGCACTGTCTTCGGATGGATAATAAGTGGAAATTATCAATCTTTGCCGAGCCCTTGGCAATGCAATCTAGTTGCAGAAAATTCACTAGAAGTGTTAGAGGAAAGGTTGAAAGCTTTCTGGGAAATTGAAAATTATTGTTCCGTCTCACGTATATTTTCTAAAAGTGAAGCCTTGTGCGAAAGACATTTTATTGATCATTATCGTCGCCTTGAGTGTGGTCGTTATCAAGTTAGGCTTCCGTTCAAAAGCGATGCGTCAACTTTAGGACTGTCATACAACACAGCGTTAAAGCGCTTCAACTGCCTGGAAAGAAAACTCAATATGAACAACGAGCTTCGAGTGCAGTACCATGAGTTCATAAGGGAATATATAGAGCTAAATCACATGGAGCTTGCCGATGACATTGACCAATCTAAACCTCATTTTTACCTCCCTCATCACTGCATAATAAAGTCAGGTAGTAGTACGACAAAACTGAGAGTTGTCTTTGATGGTTCATCTAAATCAGAAAATGGAAAATCTCTTAATGACATACTCATGGTTGGACCTGTCGTTCAACCCGATTTGGTTTCAATAGCCTTTCGTTTCCGGATGCATCGCTATGTTTTCACCAGCGATATTACAAAAATGTATCGGCAGGTTATGCTGGATTCACAAGATCGTAATTACCAATTAATTCTATGGCGAAGCTCTGAAAATAATCGCATTAGCACTTACCGCCTATGCACTGTCACCTATGGTACCTCATCAGCGTCATATTTAGCGACTCGTGTATTAAACCAACTGGCAAATGATGAAAAACAACAGTTTCCGCACGCGGCTAAGGTCATCGAATCTGATTTTTATGTGGATGATGTCCTGACGGGATCAGACTCGTTAGACGATGCAAAAATTATCCAGACTGAGCTCATAGCAGCATTAAAAAAGGGAAAATTTGAACTGAGAAAATGGTGTTCCAATTCACCTGCGCTATTAGAAAGCATTCCATTAGATCAAAGAGAGACTCACTTTCAAATGCAGAGTAGTAATGTTGTGAAAACCTTGGGTATTATTTGGAATCCAACTGCTGATGCGTTCATGTACAACAGCCAAAGCCTAAAACAGAGTTCTCATTTAACAAAAAGATCAGTGCTTTCTGACATTTCACAACTATTTGACCCTCTTGGTCTTGTTAATCCGGTTCTTGTCCTTGCTAAAATATTCATGAAGCAGTTATGGCAAACTAAACTTTCTTGGGACGAATCACTTCCAAAGTGTTACGAGAAAAGATGGATAGACTTTCGCAGTGAATTCCTTCTTCTTCAACAGCTGAGTATTCCCAGAATGGCCATATCCACTCAGAAGACAAATTCTCAAATACATGCATTTGCAGATAGCTCAGAACTAGCATATGGAACCTGCATTTACCTTCGATCGTTTTTGGAAGATGGGAGCATTAAATGCAGGCTACTAGCAGCAAAGTCCAAGGTTGCTCCATCGAAGGTCACATGCCTACCTCGTCTAGAGCTATGCGCCGCTGCTATGGCGGCTCAGTTTACACATCGCATCATGCAAATCCTTCCTATCGAGTTCGAAGATGTTTTTTATTGGACTGATTCTTCTATCGTATTATCCTGGTTATCGGCAGAATCATCAACATGGAAAACCTTCGTTGCTAATCGCATATCCAGCATACTAGTGTTGCTTAAACATCGATAGTCTATCGATAGTATCGATAGTAAAAAACTATCGCGTACATCGATAGTTTAAAAAAACAATCGAAAAACTATCGATGGTTTCAATAATTCTAAAGTATTCAACCACAGAGGTATCTTCTGATCCAATTTATTACTATCATTGTATATGGAATCTATAGCACTATCAATTATAGTAACTGTGCCAAAAGACATCAATATATCTACCAGCGTACCATCATTTACCTGCAATTGTTAGTACGCTAGCGGATATATAGATGGCTTTGAAGACCGCTGCTGTTAATTGATAGTACTATTTCATATTCCACTGACTTTTCATACATACTGGACATCTACTGGAAAGCTTTACATCTCATCTTTAAAATTGTAGTTTTTGGAATCTATTGTACTATCGAACACAAAAACGGTTAATGAAAGCCATCAATGTATACGCCGGTGCTCTTAAAGCTACAAGGGAATGTAATGTAGGGCCCTATTATGAGTTGCGAATCGAACGTTCGACTGGAAGCGAATGTTTTAGAGAAACTCACTTATTGGATTATTATCATTAAACTTCGTCCATTCTCTTATCTTACATACCTTAAACGTCGAAAAAAAGCAATAAAAGAAGCTCGCAAAAACATTCGCTTCCAATCGAACGTTCGATTCGCTACTCATAATAGGGATCGTAAGTACGCCGGTGCATATATACATAGATGGCTTTCAGGGACCGTTTTTGTTGTCGATAGTGCTATAGATTAGATATACAATGCCGCCAAATTGCAAAATTGATATTATTTAGTATTGTTATTTTTCTTATATCATTCTATATGCATACACATACTGGTGCTCTCTCCAAATTTGTTGTTTGCTTTTGTTTTCAAGGTGTAAGATCTTAAAAGCAAGTTTTACAATATTATTTCAACATTGCAAGTAATTGTTGCTGTAATTATTAAGATTTATATCAGATTTTTATTAACAACACTTGTGTAATGGGATTTGATTGAACTATCGATAGTTTTTTGCCAAAACTATCGATACTATCGGAAACGCAAACTATCGATGTTTAAGCAACACTACAGCATACAAGAAACAACTACGGTACAGCAGTGGCGACATATCGGCTGACATAGTATCGCGTGGAGCACGACCGTCTGCACTGATCGAATCCGACTTGTGGTTTTCAGGACCTTAATTTTTAAGAGACAAGCAAGAGAATTGGCCACGCTCTCATTGCGATACTACTCATATTCATGAAAATGATTTAGAGCGAAAAAACGTTAAAATCGTTCTCTCCGCACAATCTGGATGCGACTTTATCGCAAACATCAAATATTATTCAACATATATCAAATTACAACGGTCGATATCCCGTTTTTTATAATCCTGCTTTTTATTTTCCCGCATTTAAAATCCCGTTTTTTTAAGACCGTTTTGTTAATATCCCGCTTTTTTAAAACCCCGTTTTTAAAATCCCGTTTGTTGAAATCCCGTTTATTAAAATCCCGTTTTTATAAGCCCGCTTTTGTAATCAACACCAGGTGTTTTATTTTAAAAATCGCGCGATTTTTAAAATAAAACACCTGGTGTTGATTACAAAAGCGGGATTAAATATAAAAAAGAAGAAGAATATTTGGTCTAGATAATTTTATTTTGAAAAATGTTCAGACAACAAAACTTTCAACAATTGAGAACTGACATGTAGAGTTTAAATGAACAATATTGAATAATACTTATCCAAATATAAAACGGGCTAAGCGGGATTAAACGGGATTTTAAAAGGCGGGCTTTTGATAGACGGGATTTTGATTAAACAGGATTGTCACGAACGGGATTTTAACAAAACGGTATTTAAGAAGACGGGATTATAAACTTTTTTTTGTCGGGATTTTAAAAAACGGGATTTTAAAAAGCGGGATTCCGATACGCTCCCAATTACAACGTGTCATTTCCTATAATAATCGCTTCATACATAATGCTTCAGTAAGGATTATGAAAAAGAAGATTTAGCTTGGTGTATTAAGTCCTGAAATCGAGGTACCACAACCATTAACTGGACCTATTACTGCCAGCGAATTGAAGACAGCCTTACGGCAGATCCTACACGCAGTCCAAGAAACTTGCTTCTCGTCTGAATTGGAACTACTGCGTAAAAACAAATACATTCCAAGAAGAAGCAATCTACGATCACTTGAAAGAAATAAGAAATTCAAATGTGGAGTTCAATGCGAAGCACCCCGTACTACTGCCTTCATCTCACGTCTTCACGACCTCCGCAATTCGGTACATTCATTATAAACATGGTCATGTAGGCCCACAAAACCTTTTAGCCGTCGTTCGACAACAATATTGGCCGCTAAATGGGAAGGTTCTCACGAATCCAGTCGTTCGCAATTGTGTCTTGTGCAACCGATGTCGACCAAAACCTTTGGAACAATTAATGGGAGATCTGCCAACATCACGTTTACTTCCAGCCAGACCCTTCTCCACTGTCGGCATTGATTTTTGTGGTCCTTTTTTGATACACTAGCAGACGAGGTGTTGTTCCCACTAAGGCTTACGTTTCCGTGTTTGTATGTTTTAGAACTCGCGATGTTCATCTAGAGCTCGTTGAAGACCTCACTGTAGCAGCTTTCATAGGAGCCCTAAAACGCTTCATTGGTCGACGTGGGCTATGCTCAACCATCTACAGCGACAATGGACTTAATTTTATTGGGGCAAGGAATGAACTTCACGAATTGTATCAACTTTTCATGAAAAGGGAACATAATGCTGAGATCATAAATATGTGTGCTGAGGACGGAATCGAGTGGAAGACTATACCACCTAGATCTCCCACATGGGAGGAATATGGGAAGCGGCAGTGAAGTCCGCAAAGTTTCACATGAAGAGGCTGCTACATTTAATTTCACCCACCTTTATTGAGCTCAATACCATTCTCATTCAAATAGAGGCTATACTGAATTCGCGCCCCATAACTCCTATATCTAACAGTCCAAACGATTTAAATTTTTTAACTCCTGGTCATTTCTTAATAGGTGGCCCACTTACTGCAATGGTTGGAACTGTAATTCAAGATGATCATCTGAACAGGCTATCACGATGGCAACGATTGCAATGGGTTATGCAAACTTTCTGGAAAAGATAGTCGTCCGAATACATTCAAGGACTACAAAAACGGACAAAGTGGCAAACCATCACTGAGGAAGTCGCTGTTGGATCATTGGTCGTTCTTAAAGATGACAACCTACCCCCACTGAAATGGAAAATAGGCCGCATTGTTGCGTTACATCCTGGAAAAGATGATGTCGTTCGGGTCGTATCTATAAAGACGTCTACAAATATTCTTAAAAGAGCTATTTCTCAAGTTTGCTTATTGCCTGTTGAATCGCCCTCGTCTCTTCAAGGTGGGGAGTATGTTGATTGAAGTTTAAAGTATCTACATAACTTTTACTAAAATAATATATCTTGCTATTTTTGCCTCTCGGTGTAAACAATCATTTCTTATGCCCTTCTGGCAATGCCCTTTTATGTGCGGCTAATGGCTAAATACAACCTAGTTGTCTTCTTTCAACTTTTATACATCTTCTTTTTGACACTCCTGTTCATTGTAAAAAAAAAATAAAGTTACTCGCTCGTCTTGGCAGCACGTCAAATTAAAAAGCATTTTTTAATCGTGTTTTTATAAAATAATCATCGAACACATTAAAGTTTTCGCTAACAGTTGTGATTATTATTATTATTATTATTATTATTATTATTATTATTGTTATTATTATTATTATGGTTATTATTATTATTATTTATTTTAATTAGATTATCTTTTCCCACAAATCCTCCCATTTCCTCATCCTCTGATTTCCCGGGGAGCACAATGGTTCCTTGAGATCCGAGTGAGGTGTTGCCACTTGTGGCTGCACCCCCCCCATTCAACCTAACCTAACCTAACCTTGACTTCATTTTATTTATTTATTTATTTCATTTATCTACAAGCAGTTTCACAGCTAACAGATATAGTGCTCCAAGAATAAAATAGTAAAATATAAATAAGAACAATAAATCAGTCTTAAATTTACTTCTACTAAGGATTGAAAAATCAATTTCTGAAGGCACTTCATTGAAATCAGCTATACATATTGATAACGTTTCATTACATCCATTAACTGTTCTATGTATTTTTTGAAATAGGAAAATCCTTGTTCTCGTGGACCTGGCAGGTACATGTATAGGTAATAGAGCAAGGAGTGTTGGACACTTTATGTGGTAGCATAGTACGTCTCTTATGAGCATTACACCATGAATTTTTCTTCTTGATTCTAAGGATTTTATTCCAAGCAATAGACATCTAGTTTTGTAATCAGGACAGAAACCCCAGCTCATTTTGTTGAATATGTATTTTGTTAATCTTCTTTGAACCAATTCTACCCTGTCAGAATTAACTTTAAACGCGGGACTCCAGATTACAAAGTTAATAAGACATAAAGATCTCGAAAATCTTTGCCAATTCGTTTTATGAATCCAACTAATGAGTTAGCTTTTGGTACTAAGTAATTAATGTGATTCCTAAAATTTAGTGAAGAATCGAGAATAACACCTAAGTCCTTAATGTTTGAGACACGATCT
This sequence comes from Melanostoma scalare, assembly GCA_949752695.1. Taxonomy (NCBI): domain Eukaryota; kingdom Metazoa; phylum Arthropoda; class Insecta; order Diptera; family Syrphidae; genus Melanostoma; species Melanostoma scalare. The sequence goes on from OX456986.1 coordinate 98,006,008, forward strand.
AAGACATTAGATTCAATTGTGCAATTGAACCGAAAACTGGTACATTTTCGAGTAAATGAAATAATGTTACACTTTTTTATATTAAGTTTCAAGCAATTTTCGTGACACCAGTGTGTAAGAGAATCAAGGTCAGATTGAATCAATTGACAATCACCTAAGCTGTTAACTGTCAAGAATAGCTTGAGATCATCCGCATATAACAAACACCTACCATATTTGAATGCAGATATAATGCCATTGATAAAAATAATGAAGAACAATGGACCGTGTTGCTACCTTGGGGTACACCCGATGTACACTGAATTTCTCTTGAAAAAGAATTTTCAATTTTAACCTACCTGTTGTTTTCTACAGTAAAGGTACGAGGATATCCAACGAAGGAGTTGAGAATGAAATCCAAACATCTCAAGTTTAGCAAGGAGTATTTGGTGGTTTACAGAATCGAACGCCTTACTAAAGTCCGTGTACACCGCATCGACTTGAAAACCGCTTTCCATAGCATTGGTTACAAAAGAAGTAAAATATGCCAGATTATTTAAAGTGGATCTACCAGATACAAAACCATGCTGTACTTCCGATAAATATTCGCTTGTGAAGAAATCTAGTTTGTTTTTCAGGATACTTTCAAACAATTTGGGAATAGCAGAGAGTTAACAAATACCCCTATAATTTTGAATATCACTTTTTGAGCCTGATTTATGGATCGGAACTAAATAAGAAAGTTTCCATTCTTCGATGAAGATTCCTTCTTGAAGAGACTTGTTAAATAACATAAGTAAGGGAGTGCAAATAGAGTCACAACATTCCTTAAGCACTGTGGCAGGAATGCCGTCGGGACCAGAGCTAGAACTAGATTTGAGAGATAAAAGTGCTGTATTAACTTCTTCGAAACTGAACTGAATGGATCTAATATTAATGCTACTGTTCAATTGTGTGAGTGAACTTTTATCAAATCTAGATACGGAATAAACCGATTCAAAGAAGTTAGGAAATAATTCGACTGTGGAATCTAAGTCCGAGGATTCGACGCCACTATAATGCATAGTACTTGGAAACCCTACTGATTTTCTTTTGGAATTTATAAAAGACCAGAATGATTTCGAATTGTTTTTGATATTGCTTTTAATATTTAGAATATAACCTCTATAGAGAAACTTGCTAAGAACCACCAAATCTTTGCGTATCTTACTAAAGTGTTCATAATCAGGTTGACTTTTAGATTTACTGTATTTCACGTATGCTTTTCGTTTTTGTTTTTGTTTTTTTAAATCGCTGAGTTGTTTATTAATCCAAGGTAAATTCAAGGACTTCTTTTTTGCAAAAACCGGTATATAGATATCAAAACCCAAAAACATGATTTCAGTGAAGCGATGATACATATTTTGTAGATCAAGACATAAAAATTCAGTTCGCCAATCGATACTGCAGAAATAGTCATTTAGACCGGTAAAATTAGCTTTAGAGAAATTATACGATTTTAAATCCTGTTTTAAATTGTTTGATACACATGTATAGAACTCTATTTCAAAGAACAATTCCGTGTGATGAATAGAATCATTCAGCAAGGAAAAGGGAACATTAAATAAATTAATTTTTAGATCTTCACAACATATGAACACTAAATCCAATATCTTTCCAAAAGAATTGGGGATATGATTAAATTGCAACAAATTTAAAGAATATAGATAATCTATAAAAATAATTTCAAAATTTTGTTTCATATTTAATGGAAATAGCATTTTCCCAGATTCTGAATAGTTTCACTTTAATTCGGCTAAGTTAAAGTCACCTAAGACACAAATACTGTCTGAGTCAATGCAAATCTGTAAGGAGATTAAATTAGGATATTTTTATTTTTATCCTGAAACTTCTTCTTCATAACTCATGTAACTAAACTTAGTCATGAATTTCTTCCCTCACAGAAATGGAAGTGTAGTACCGTGAATGTCATCTTTCTATGTTATCACTAGTACTAACCCCCACCTTATAAGAATATGCTTCAATGTCCTACATACTGTCTCTTTAACACCACTTCCTATCGACTCAACAGTCGAGTTACCCTTAGCACGGTAACTTTTCCACGGTATTCCTCGCACAAAAAAAAAGAGAAACAAACACAAGTAACAATAACTTGGAAATCATCGCGGTTCCTCTCGTCCGTTGCTAACTTCCCGCTACTATAACTCGCTGAATACATCGATCACATCTTTATCTTAGATCGAGGCGAGTCGCAGAGAGATACGAAAGAGGTCATAGGTGAGATCAATCACCTTTGGCACCAGAAAAGATACTATTCCTTTCCCCTCCGACCACCTATCTTAATTAAAAGAAGTTTCTAACTTGTCTTACACGATACGCTGGGCACATGTCAATCGCTGACAAGTCTTTCGCGTAGTTTTCACTTAAGGGTTGTCTTCGCTGCTACAACCATCTGGTCATTTGGGTGCACGAATGCTAACTCACCGATTGAGTGGGGTTCTTGCGATTGGAGAGAGAGACGGTGTCACATTGATTCTGACCAACCAACCTCGGTCTTATAGGTCCGTATTAAATTTAAAAATCCAAGGATCCGAAATCTTGGTGTATAGACGCAAAACAAAAAAAAAACGAAAGACTATACTCATCCTTCCATTAATTTATTCGTTCTGAAGCTTGAACTTGCTTGCTCAACTTGCTCTTCCTTTTGAATTACGTTACTGGGACGTCATAGATGGTAGTGACCCCTGAACCTATACTTGCCCCTCCCATTTGCGTCGGTTCGTACCGCCCGATGCGAAACCTTAGGTTTTCATTTGGTTCGGTATGTTCGAAAACCCCTTATTTTTGAGAGACGCTGCTGTTAATGCGCTCTCTGCCTTTCATTACCCGCCCTTTTCATGAGGAGAGACGACTACATGCCAGTGTCGATCCTCTAAGGGCTAAAATTATATCATTGAGAATCCCCATTATTAACACGGAAAGTCTGTTATTAAACTTTCCTTAAAATCTCAGATCCATTTCTCGTCGACCCATCTTTCACCCTTTTAATTCGGCATGATTACTCAGTCACGTTCTTGGAACAAACGAAATTGACTTCCTCATACTCTCTCTCAGATACCTTTACTCAAAAAAAAAAATCCACAAATTTTCTTCACTTATAAATTCATCTCGCTAGATTTATTTTTACTTCCAGATTATTCTTACCAGATACTACAAACAAAATATATATGCTTAACTATTTATTCTTCCACTCAAATCATGTTTCTGTTTTCATTACTCTAAACTAACTTTCTTACTTGAATATTATCGATCTCTGGCTAGACAGATAAATTTGACCCGAAGAGCTATTTGTTTAATGACGTACTGAGGGTCTCTACTCCGCTCAATCAAAGTCCATACAAAAACAAATCTATTAATTTACTCTAATTTCATATCAAAATAGTGGCAGGTTATCTATCGTCTTTTTCTTTATATTTTTGCTTAAAGCCTTAAAAAAAAAAGTCATACCTCTTGTCCAGGTATGGCTTGTTTGCATTTAAAAAAAAAAAAAAAAACAATTCTACTGCGAACGCAAATGATTTGCCTCAAAAATAAAACAAATTGTTGCTACCACAAAAAAAAATACATATACGATCCCAACAATATATGGATATCACAAAAAAAGGTATTATAGTTTCACGAAATTATGTAAACTATGAAAGAATACTTGTCAAAGAAAAGAATAAAATTTACAAAATAATATAAAAACTCACTCACCCAATCATTTCCTCGTTGAAAGTGCACTTTTAACTTTGGTAGACGTATGTTTCCTTTTTATTCAATTAGCTGTTAAAATCATATCATATTCTTGATTTTCTTCCGAGTTCGATTCTTATAAGCTGGAACAAAATAAATCTTTTAACTTCTCTTGAGTGGAGGAATTTACAAGAATTTTTCTGTCCTTATCTAAACCTATACTATTCCCTACTCAATGTTCATTTATCGTACCAAGATACCTTTCTTTTACGGTACCTTCGACCTTTAACCGTTATTACGGTTCTTAATCTTGCCGTTAGATCCTTCTTTCACAACGATTTTCACTCAGTTTATGTATCATATTTCCAGATACTTTCTTTCTATACCAAACTGTACCATATTTTCAGGCACTTTCGTTTTCTTTTTATCTCCCCCTGTGTTATATTTTCAAACACTTTCTTATACAGGAGTTCACTAAGATCTAACTGCACTACACTACGCTTTCTACTTATTTCTTTGAACGTATCACTTAATTTAACTTTAAACGACAGGACTTAAATTTTCTTGCTTTTATATAATATAATATACACTGAACATCTTCTTGTTCCCTCCTTTAGAATCCATCGACCAAAAATTGCTACTGCAGCATGCGTTTATGCTTCTCTAGGCTTACGCCTAGCGTGCCTGTCCGCAAAACAGGACGTTTTCAAGAAGTCTTCTTTTCCTCCTTTTTTTTATTTGTAATTTGTCAGAGGGTTTTCTAGGCTAGTTCTGCCTTGAATGAGTGGCGTAACCCCCTTTTATACGCTGTCATAGCTGCAAAAAAAAAAAAGAACTTTGGCGTGTGACTGGTCCTAAGATAAGTAAAAGCCTCCTGTTCCGAGTAGATATGTATATTTCATCAAAGAACATAAAGTTGGAATGCTTTTACGCGAGTCGTCTTCCGACCCCGTGTTAAGAAATCGTAACGCCGTTGTTCGCCCTAATGTTGCATAGATCTCGCAGTACTTGATGTCTACCTGATAATTTATGTCTATAAGACGCCTACACGTGCTGAAAAGTCGTTCTCTTTACTTCAAAGAAAAAATCCCTAAAAATGAACCGGCATGCTGGCAGATTCTTCCTGCATTCCTTTGCCAAAAAACAAAATTGTTTAATTTACCCCTCGTTGTATTTTACGTACAAGTCTAAGGTCATTTGCCCCGAAACCTATAATATTTTATTTGAATTTAGATTCCAATATTACTAATGTCGTTTTATTGGATTTAGCTCACCCTTTTATGGAATTCTTCCCTTGTACCTCAAAAACAATCTTGCTAGAATAGTTCTCACTTTGCCGGTCGAGTATAAAATGAAAAATGGACGATCGTTTTGGCAAACCACGAGTCTGTTCGATTGCCGGCTAAATGGTATTGCATGGAATCGAAATTCCGAAAGTGATTGGCCTATTCACAATAGTGAATGTCTCCATAGAGTTAACTATTGGAAAAATTAGAGTGCCACAACTTAGGTCTGTTCAACAATTTGGTTTTTCGTTTGACCACTAAGGTTCTGATGAGACTAGATTTTTCATCAGATTTTTTTTTTGTTCTTTTTATCAACAGTCTTATCGAGTTATACCTTTCTGATTGGATTGAACAAGTAATCTTTAGAAAAGAATCTTATTATTTTACATCTTTTTTTTGGATCAAGCTATCATGTTGATGTGGGTATGAAAGTGTGTGTAAATTTTCGGATACATGTATAATTAAAGAAACGCATTTGCTTCCTAATTTTACTGACAGGATTTTATTCGCTCTTTTGATATATGTGTAGACCTTGCATGATAGATATAATTCTGGGTGTGTCTACCTCAAACAATAACTTGATTTTGTATTCTTGTTCGCAAGAAGCGATCCCGTTGGACCTAGGTGTTTCCTACAAATCTTAAATATAAAAATGAATCGCAAAATGTGTTGGTAAGCGCATAACTCAACAACGATTGTACGAATTTGGCAAATTCTTTTTTTGTTGTGTTTGTTACTGTCATAAGAAGGGTTTTATGACATAAAAACCGTTCCAGCGGATATTCCCACAGGAACGGGTTGGGGAACGAAAACTTAGAAACTATACTAGATAGGTTTCTAAACCTATTCCAGCATTAGGGGTGCTACATTATCCCCTTCCATTAATTACTTAGACTTTATTTCATCCCTATCATCGGGGGCAGAAATGGGAACGAGAACAGGAACCTTAAAGTTGCTTGACCGATTTAAAAAATTCTTTCAACTCTAGGATGTTGCATTATCCCTCAGTGTCATAGACTTATAAATGGTTCCAGTCAAGGTTTGATTCCCATATTCCCACAGAAACGGGGTAGGGAACGGAAACTTGGAAACTACTGGACAGATTTCTAAAACTTTTCCAGCGGTGCTAAAGGTGCTAAATTATCCAACTTCATCGGTAACTTAGACTTTATTTCATCCCTATAGTACCAAGGGAACAGAAACGGGCATGAGCACGGGAACTTTAAAGCAACTTGAATGATTTCAAAAATTCTTTCAACTCTAGGATGTTACATTATCCCTACGTGACATAGGCTTATATTTCACATATTTCCACGGTAACGGAAGATTCCCACAGGAACGGGACTGGGAACGAAAACTTAGAAACTACTGGACAGATTTCTAAAATTCTTTCAGCATTAGGGATACTACATTATCCCACTCCATCAGTTACTTATACTCATGCTTATTTTGACATTCTATTCGAGAGATAGTTAGTCGAATTTGAAAAAAGTGCATTTTGAAACTCGAACGGTTCGAAATTTTACATGTTTAACATTCGAATCATTCGAGTCTCAAAATGCACTTCTTTCGAATTCGACTAACTATCTTTCGGATAGAATGTCAAAATAAGCATTACTTCATCCGTATAATCCCACTGGACCCACGGGAACAGAAACGGGAACATTAAAGTTACTCGACTGATTTCAAAAATGCTTTCAACTCTAGGATGTTACATATTCCCTCATTGACATAGACATATATTTCATTCGCATATTTCCACGGGAACGGAAGATTACAGAAGTAACGGGGTTGGGAACGGAAATTAAGAAACTACTGGACAAATCTCAAAAATTCTTTCAGCACTGGGATGCCCATAATTCCTCAGAAACTTAGCGAGGAATGGATGGAATCATACGAATTCCTCAGAAACTTAGCGAGGAATGGATGGAATCATACGAACTCTCATAGGGTTAAGCTTTTTTTGCAAGGGGAGGTGTTGAACGCACTGTATTAAATAGTTAAAACAAAAACACAGCAACTTAATATAAAAAAAATATTAAGTTGCTGATATGAACCAAACAAACTCTCTTAGCAGCCGTTTTAAAAAGAATTGTAAATACTGTTATTAATTTGTATTTTTATTCATTGGGCCAACATCACCAAAGAAAACTGATATTCTTATTGTACAACCATTACGCCCAATATTAAAAGTTAAATTTTATGTGAAGTTCTGGTAAGTTTGAATAGAATAACATGAACGTTACTAATATAAAAAGTGATATATATACATACTCGGTTATAAGGAAAAATACAACAGTTTTTTAAAAATGCCAGCAACTAGACGTACAAACTTAAGTCGTAGAACTCGCAATGCTGTGAGTCAACAATATATAAGAGCAAGTCAAACTAACGAGCAACGTGAATCGCGGAATGAAGTTGAACGGAATGGAAATAGAAATGTTGCGTTTATCCCCTATCGAGCTGCATTCAATTATAACGCAGAAATCGAGTACAGTTCCCAACAAATCGTTGCTTAATCGAAGTGGTAACACTGGTTCTAGTGTGTTTAGTTTGTGTTCTAATCGCGTCTTATTTATTTTCATTTATCTTGTGTAGTTTGGTATTTTTAATTTTAAACTGCAAGTCAAATAAGTATTTAAAGTTCGTATCTTTGTTTAAAGTGTTATTTTGTTTTGTACACTAATCTAAATTCTGTGTATCTACAAGTTTTCTTGCTTAGCTTAATTGTGTAGTGATTGGTAAGAAAAAGTTTTTTTTTACCCGTTTCCTATTAATTGAGTGAAATTTGAATTGTTTTCTTTTTTATATTTGTCTCTCCCTTTAACTTCTTTGAATTCCTAATCTATCCTTTCTCCTCAAACTATAATTTCCTTCCTTAACCACTTTTGAAATATATAACTTTGTAAGCTCTTTATTATCGTCTGCTTGGTGCAGTTGGTAAAAGCGTAGTTTTTATAATACTAGTTATAGGTAGTTAGAAATAGATATTGGATCATTAGGCCGAAAGGCATTAGCAATAAGTTATTGTATAATTTAGAGTACCCGTCTAGGGTCAGTAAGTTAATTAAGGTATTATGTAAGCTAGTTTAAACATTTTTGTTAGCATGTAAGTAGTTATAAGTGATACGCAATAAAAATGAATTTAAAACTAAAGCGTAGATTTATTTTTGGAATAATATCACACTTAGTAAGCCATTCTAGGTTCAACTCCCAGTCCATCCCCAAATTTTTTTTTTTTTTTGCCCAATATTTTTATATTTTTGTTTTTTTTTTTCTTGTTCTGCTCTCAAATACATTTTTATTTGCTAACTATGGATTGTGCAGCAGTTAAGTGTTTGGATAGTTCCAACTCACCTGTTTTCGCATGCTATGGTGTATGTGGCAAAGCATTTCATGCAAAATGTATTGGGGCGAACAATGCGCTTCTAGATAAAATAAGTGCTTTTAAAAGTGCTTGTTGGTATTGTGAAGAGTGTAAAAAAATATCTCTCTCCCACTTAGCAATTAAAATGTCTACGTTCAAACTAGATATTGAAAAGCTGTCGAAAGGTTTTGACCAACTTTTCAAAGTTTTTAATAACTCCGTTTTGAACTTAGCATCATTTTCCTCTCCCTGTAGCTCTGTTTACATGTCTACATCTACGGAGGACTTAGAAATTCCAATTTCCAAAAAAACTCTTGACTTGAAGGATCTTAATGCTCAGCCTTCGTCATCGGGATCTAAAAGCTCTGTCACGCTTCCAAATACGGGCACTAAAAGAAACCGTGAAGGAACAGTAGCTAGCAAAAACTTGAGCTCTCCTTCAAAGCGAAAGACATTGAGAAGCAACTCCGTCAAAGTTAAAAGTCCGTCTGTCCCGATAGAACTAGTGGTTGAAGTAGTTAATCTCGAAAATAGATCATTATCAACTAATCCCAGTTCTGAACCAGAGTCTGGTGCATCTTTCACACCAATAGAGACGGTTCCAAAACCGAAATTAATTTTTGTGTCTCGACTTAGGCCAGATCTTAATGCAAACGATGTTTTGCATTATCTCGTTTCTAAGAAATTGATTCCTGATGAAAATTTTATTAAATGCAGTATGATAAGCAAAACTGATAGCTTTGTGTCTTCGTTCAAATTGCTTGTCCCGCCCTCGTCTTTCGAATCTATTTGTGACAGTAACTCTTGGCCTGGTGGTGCTCTTGTTAATGAATTTTCCATCAACAGGAGAGTTAAGAACAAATTGGTTACCAATACTGCTCCAAAAAACTAATTAGATTTTCCCTCTTTTATCAAAACGTAAGAGGTCTTCGCAGTAAAACTGCTGATTTATATGTTAACTCCCACGTTTTCAAACATGACGTGTTTGCTTTGACTGAAACTTGGCTAAGTCCAAGTTTCTTGAATTCCGTAATCTTGAGCCCTGAGTTCTCGGTCTACCGTAAAAATCGGCACATAGACAGGCCAGATGAGGTCGGTGGTGGTGTTTTGATTTCGGTCAGGAACACATATATGTCGTCTCGTATACTTTTTCCGTTTGAACTGTCTATTGATGTTGTTTGTGTGAAAGTCTGTACACTGTCTAAAAATATTTTTATCGTTAACGTTTACATTGTTCCAAAAAGTTCAGCATAAGCGCTGAACTGTCGCTAATTTTGGATCATATTTTTGAATTGTCGGACCTAGAAATCCAAATCCTGTTACTAGGTGACTTTAATTTACCATATGTCCAATGGTTACCATCTGACGAAGGATCATTTTAAAAACCCTCTCTAACTTCACCGCAGCGTGAGCTTTCTTGTTTAGATAATGTTATATCTACTGACTTACAGCAAGTAAGCTGTATTAGAAATTTCCAAAATCGTATGTTAGACCTTGTTTTCTCCTCCGATGCTATTAACACGGTTGTTCTTCAATCTAATTCAGGCATTACTAGAATTGATGATCTTCATCCGCCCTTATATCTAGATATTTTTGTTGAACTAAGCAACGCATCTCACGTTATTAATAAATCAAATGACTGTTTATATACTTTTGACTTTCGAAAGGCGAATTTCGATTTGCTTTCGAATGAATTAAGCAGGGCTGGTATTGAAAATATATCAACAATTACAAATATTGACGAAGCAGTCGCTTGCTTTTACTCCATTTTAAAAAATTGCATTAAAAAAACCATTCCCCAAAAGACGCTCAGAAATGCTATTTTTTGTCAACCGTGGTTTACCAAGGAACTAAAGGCTCTGAGGAATAAAAGAAACAAGGCTTGGAAGACCTATTTAATTACTCTTTCTCCAACTGACCACCAAATATTTATTAGTTTTTTGAAGACTTCAAAATGCTTTCTCAGAATCTGTACTCTAGCTACGTCACCCAAATGGGCTGTTCTCTGAAAAACGATCCAAAAAGCTTTTGGTCCTTTGTAAATTCTAAAAAAAAAATCAGACGGCTATCCAGCCAACTTTATTTATGATGCCATTTCTTTAAAAAATACTCCCGACATTTGCAATGCCTTTGCGGACCATTTTAATGGCTCTTTTTGTAATACAAATCTAGAAATTGATGAAAAATATTTTGAATATTTAACTCACTGCTCGCAAGTGAATTTTAATAATATCCCTATTCAAAGAGACAGAATTACTTACTACCTCTCTTCTCTCAATGATGACGTTTCTTCTGGTCCGGACATGATTCCGCCAATCGTTTTAAAGAAGTGTTCCTCACGTTTATGCTATCCACTCGAACATCTTTTCAAGCTTTCATTAAAATCTGGAATATTCCCCACTCTTTGGAAAAAATCTTTTATCACACCTGTTTTCAAAAAGGGTGTAAAAACCGATATAAAAAACTACAGACCTATTTCGAAGCTCTCATGCATACCTAAGGTATTTGTACAAGTAGTCTGCGAGAGCGTATCCTTTTTTTCAAGGAATGTTGTCTGCAACCAGCAGCACGGATTTATGCAAAGAAGATCGACGCGACGGCTACCAACCTTCTATCCTTTCATCATAAGTGTTCCAATGCTCTTGAATGTGGAAACGAGCTTGATTGCATTTACACTGACTTCTCTAAGGCGTTTGACCAACTGTCTCATAACGTCATACTTTATAAACTAAAAGCCTTTGGATTTCCCCCAGTATTTATTGCTTGGATAAGTTCCTACTTAAAAAATAAGTCTTATGAAGTCAAATTTCGTAACGTTTTGTCAAAACCTTTCAATGCTATGTCTGGCGTGCCTCAAGGTAGTCATCTCGGCCCCTTGCTTTTCATTATTGCAATAAATGATGTAATTTCTTGCATCTCCTATAGCGACATTTTAATCTTTGCTGATGATATGAAAATTTTTAAAATCATCGAAAATACTTCAGATCGCGACTTCTTACAAAAAGATATTGATAGTTTTGTTGTATGGTGTTCAATGATCGGACTAATTTTAAATACTTCCAAGTGCCAAAATATGACCTTTTCCCGTAAAAGATCACCTAGCATTGGAGAATATTCAATATCGCCACAATCCCTATCTCAAGTTTCTAGATTCCGTGACCTCGGTGTTCTATTTAGTACCAACCTCGAGTTTAATGAACACATCAACCTCATTATTAACAAATCAAATTCAATGCTTGGCTTCATTAAGCGATGGGCAAAAGAATTTAATTACCCCTATGTCACCCTCTCTTTATATAACTGTTGTGTTCGTCCGCATTTAGAATATGCGTCTCAGGTGTGGTCACCATTTTATGATATTCATAAATCTCGAATCGAAGCAGTACAGCACAGATTCATACGTTTCGCTCTCAAAGGTCTTCCTTGGGAAGATCCTTTCAATCTCCCTCCCTATGAAAATCGTATTCGCTTATTAAATCTTCAAACACTCTCACAGAGAAGAATCAACAATGATTTAGTGTTTTTTCATCAATTAATAACCGGTATAATTGATGCTCCCGACTTGCTCTCCCACGTAGGATTCAACTATCGCGGAGGAACTCACCAACTACGTAATTTAGAGTTTATACATCGCTCCCACCACCGAACTAACTATGGCATGCATGAGCCATTAGCTCGCATGAGTAGGTTATTAAACTCCAATCCTTTAATTGCCGATTTCAACATCAGTAAAAATAGTTTAAAATTAATATTAAGAACCAGTTTACCTAGTTTTACTTTGCAAATGTTGTAATATTTTTTTTTTTTATTTTTCCTCGTATACGTTCCCTTTGTGCTTGTGTTGGCGTTATTTACTAACCACTAACACTTGCATTAATGATGAAGAGCGTAGATAAGTGTGTACAAATGAGCTTGCTCTAAGTTCAGTGCCACTTAAGTCTCTGAGATGCAAGTTGCTATTGGACCAATGAACGTTGTATGCCAATATTGTAAGTCATCTAATTTAAAAAATTAAGCTCCTGGATTGTACTGCGCGAGTGGCCAAGCCAAATTGACGCCATTGGTACCGCCTCCAGAACCATTACATTCATTGGCTTTCGGAAATGGGCCAGATTCAAAACATTTTTTGACTTATATTCAGCAATACAATAATTGTTTTCAAATGACGTCATTTGGTGCAACAAAAGTTATTCAAGAAAATTGTATGCCAACATTCAAGATTCAGGGTCTAATATATCATTTGACAGGTCCTTCATTGCCAACGCCGAATAGTGACTACAAATTCTTGCAAATTTATTTTATGGGCGATTCAGCAAGACAATTCAATAATTCGATGAAAAGATCAATTTTAGAACAACTTCAAATGTTTTTTCATCAACATAACTAACAGGTTGCATTATTCACAACCGCCTTGGACCGCATGCCTTCCGGTAATCATAAAATTGTCATCAAAGCTGATAAGACGCCTGCAGCACAACACGTGAGATGTTTTAATGCGCCAACGATTGACGACAATATCCAATCTCATTTTGGCAAGGTGAAGAGGGATATCATTTTCAATGAATATGATAAATCCAGTTACAGGTTCCGAAACTAACAAAAAAGTAAGTTCAATGAATTATTATTCATACAGACTGATGGTTCGGCAAAATGAGGACAATCATATCTTAAAATATCGGCGTCTCTTCCACCAAATGTGGATATGTACGTGAAAGTTGAAACTGAGCGATTGACATTTATCAGGTTGACCCACGCAAAACTGCGTTCTAAAGAATATATTCATCTACGAGATGCTACCAATAATGATGGAAATGCACAGAATGTAGGTAGAACAACTATTCTCCCAGCAACATACGTCGGAAGTCCGCGACTTATGCATGAATACACTCAAGATGCTGTGTCGTATGTACTTCACTATGGGTACACCAAATTTGTTTATAACGTTCACATGCAATGATGCAATCCACAGTGGGCAGAAATTCGACAAGAATTATTTCTTGGCCAATCACCCATTGATCGCCACGGCACGGGTATTCAAAAGAAAGTTAAAATCACTAATGGACTTCATTGTTAAGCAAGAGACGCACTGTTGGATATATTCAGTCGAGTGGCAAAAGCGTGGATTGCCACAAGCACACACCCTCATTTGGTTGGTAGAGAGGATACAACCGGTTGAAATTGACAATGTGATGTCTGCGGAAATTCCCGATAATGATATAGATCCAGTGTTACATGAAATTGTTACAAAAAATATGATTCATGGTTTCTGTGGAATATTAAATCCAAATTCTCCGTGTATGGTTGATGCAAAATCTTCGAAACGCTTTCCAAAACAATGAATAGTAGAAACTGTTAGTGGAAATGAAGGTTATCCACTTTATCGCCGGCGATCCACTGATTACAACGGGAGGTCAACAGTAGTCAAAGTGAATCAGCTGGAAATTGAAGTTGATAATCGTTGGGTTGTTCCGTTTTCTCCGTTACTCTCCAAAACACATAAATGTTGCCATTCCGTAAAATCGATAAAATATATCTGCAAGTACGTGAATAAAGGTAATGCCATGGCAGTGATTAGAGTTGCTGCTGAACGAGGTAGTTATGAGGCGATGTGGCGTATTTTTTCGTTTCCAATACATGAAGGTCATCCCACTGTAGTTCACCTGGCCACACATCTGGAAAATGGTCAAAGGGTGTACTTTACAACGGAAAACGTATTACAACGAGTTGAGAGGCCGCCATCCACGACATTGACCAGCTTCTTTGAAATGTGCCTGCATGATGAATTCGCTAGAACCCTGCTTTATTTCGAAATGCCACGTTATTATAACTGGAATCTTGGTTACCCTCAAGCATTTTCACCGATGCACTAGGACGTTTTAACACAGTCCATCTCAGCCAAGACGAGTGTTTGTATTTGCGTTTACTGTTAGTCAATGTTTGAGGCCCAACATCATTCCAACATCTGCGAACTGTTGATGGTGTATTGTGCGGCACATACAGAGAATCCTGTCAACGTTTGGGATTGCTATGAGGCCACACTCTGGAGGATGCTGTAACATCGTCAAATGCTAAAAAATAGGAGGATGCTGTAACATCGTCAAATGCTAAAAAATACGAACATGGTTTTCCATAATTTTATCTACATGCTTCCCATCAACACCGATTTATTTATGGAACAAATATAAAAATCACATGGCCCAAAATATATTACATCAGAAGCGTCTTAGAACATCGAATGCAAATTTGCAAATGATCGAAGAAATGTTAAATGAAGCATTAATTTTAACTGAAGACATGTGCTTGATGCTTACCAACAAAGGATTATAACAATTAGGAATGACAACGCCCAATCGCTCAATGCACGACGCATTTAATCAAGAGTTGAGAAGCGAAACCCAATACCATACCGATGCATTAAAAGAAACTGTTCTAAGAAACGATCCCCTTTTAAATGACCAACCAAAATATGCCTACGAAATGCTAATGAAACAGGTATGGTAGTGCAATGATTTTATTGGCTGGTGATTTTCGCCAAACACTCGCAGTAATACCACGATCAACGCCAGCTGACGAACTTAACACATGTTTAGAGACATCCATTTTATGGAAAGACGTTAAAACGCTCAAACTAAATATGAACATGCGAGTCGAATTGCAGAACGACCAATCTGGAGAAATTTTTCCAAGCAATTGCTCGATATTGGTAATGGCAAAATACCTGTTGACTCATCGTCTGGATACATCGTATTTCCTACCAATTTTTGTCCCTTTAGTGAAACTAAGACTGAACTCATCGAGATAGTTTTCCCAAATTTTTCTCAAAAACACAAAGATCATGCAAAAAACGAAGATGTCCACGAAATGATTTTTCAGATTCAAAAAATAGAAGGAAAACTAATGACATACGAATCGATTGATTCCGTTACTAATAAAAATGATGTTGTCAACTGGATAGTTGAGTTTGAGTTTTTAAATTCGCTGGATTTACCTGGACTACCACCTCATAATCTGCAATTAAAAATCGAATCAGTGATCATTATTTTGCGGAATATAAACCAGCCTTGCCTTTGTAATGGTACCCGACTTGCGGTGAAGAAACTAATGAACAACGCCATCGAAGCCACAATTTTGAAAGGGAAGTATACAGAGGCGAAGACGTTTTGATTCCTCAAATTCCTTTGACTTCGAACGACATGCCATTCGACTTTAAACGGCTGGAATTTCCAGTGCGGCTAGCATTCGCAATGTCGATAAATAAATCTCAAGAGCAGTCGCTAAGTGTTTGTGTTATTAATCTTGAAAATCCATGTTTTCATATGGCCAGTTATATGTCGGCTGTTCCCGTGTCGGAATGCCAACAAAACTATTTATATACGCTCCAGAAAAAAAGTTAAGAATATAGTATATCATAAGGCATTACAATAATAAAATTTTTTTAATTTTTTTCTATTAATTATACCAATTCGAATTAATGAATCATCGTTAAGACAGGACAACGTCTGTCGGGTCAGCTAGTACTGTTAATAAAATCAATATTGGATATATGTTTTTCGTACAATTCTATAGAGCTACTTGGAGGCACATAACTTACAATAAAAAATAGATTTGACTTATGTGGCATATTTAATTTGAGAGAGATGCAAACCTGTTCAATGTCATCAGATGGTAAGTTTATTTCTATACAGCATAAGTTCAAGCGAACAGCAACAATAGTGCCACCTCCTCTGTAACTACCTGATTGACAACGATCACGACGATAAGTATTATAAAGTCTACTATCAAAAAGTTCTGTGGAGGCGATACCATTGCACAGCCAGGACTCGACTATGAAGATTATGTCGTAATTAATATTACTCGTATTCTTAAAAAGGTCAGATACTTTAGTTCTGAGACCACTAGCGTTATGATAATATATCTTTAAAGATGATAAACAAAGACTTTGAGTTGGTGGTTTAAATAAATCCGCATGTAAATCATCGTGTGAATCTCCGTCAGCTAACGTGGGGTCTTCGTTTCTTGCCACGAAAAAAATCGTGAACAACCGTATGTAAAGGCCAGAGCGAGCAGTCATTTAGCATATTATATAATACGAGATCCCTTCCATCTCTAATCTCGAAAGAAGAATAATCTTTTTCAGGAGACATATTAAATTTCCTTATGTTAATGCTTGATAGATTTACAGTTGATGGAAGTTTTTTTTTGAAATATATCTTTGTATCTGACCTACAGTAGTGGTTTGGGAAAGCTGAGATATAAAAAAGCTCTTGGCAGGTGGTAAGGCTATGAGTTCTTCTAAGTTAGATACATTCAAGGCTGGGTTGTTATCAGTGGGTGGTATTACTAAAGTGTTAGAAAGCCCCTCATCCACAATGGAAGCTGTTGGGGTATCTAGTGGTACTTTAGCAACTAATCCACTGGCAAGATCACACACTGGGATTAAGCCACTTCCGACGTGTTTATTCGCTGATTTTTTGGACATTCCAGATCTTAGTACGTTCTTTTTGTAGTTGTTGCTGTTGCTGTTGCTGTTGCTGTTGCTGTTGCTGTTGCAGTTGCAGTTGCAGTTGCTGTTGCTGTTGCTGTTGCTGTTGCTGTTGCTGTTGCTGTTGCTGTTGCTGTTGCTGTTGCTGTTGCTGTTGCTGTTGCTGTTGCGTTGCTGTTGCTGTTGCTGTTGCTGTTGCTGTTGCTGTTGCTGTTGCTGTTGCTGTTGCTGTTGCTGTTGCTGTTGCTGTTGCTGTTGCTGTTGCTGTTGCTGTTGCTGTTGCTGTTGCTGTTGCTGTTGCTGTTGCTGTTGCTGTTGCTGTTGCTGTTGCTGTTGCTGTTGCTGTTGCTGTTGCTGTTGCTGTTGCTGTTGCTGTTGCTGTTGCTGTTGCTGTTGCTGTTGCTGTTGCTGTTGCTGTTGCTGTTGCTGTTGCTGTTGCTGTTGCTGTTGCTGTTGCTGTTGCTGTTGCTGTTGCTGTTGCTGTTGCTGTTGCTGTTGCTGTTGCTGTTGCTGTTGCTGTTGCTGTTGCTGTTGCTGTTGCTGTTGCTGTTGCTGTTGCTGTTGCTGTTGCTGTTGCTGTTGCTGTTGCTGTTGCTGTTGCTGTTGCTGTTGCTGTTGCTGTTGCTGTTGCTGTTGCTGTTGCTGTTGCTGTTGCTGTTGCTGTTGCTGTTGCTGTTGCTGTTGCTGTTGCTGTTGCTGTTGCTGTTGCTGTTGCTGTTGCTGTTGCTGTTGCTGTTGCTGTTGCTGTTGCTGTTGCTGTTGCTGTTGCTGTTGCTGTTGCTGTTGCTGTTGCTGTTGCTGTTGCTGTTGCTGTTGCTGTTGCTGTTGCTGTTGCTGTTGCTGTTGCTGTTGCTGTTGCTGTTGCTGTTGCTGTTGCTGTTGCTGTTGCTGTTGCTGTTGCTGTTGCTGTTGCTGTTGCTGTTGCTGTTGCTGTTGCTGTTGCTGTTGCTGTTGCTGTTGCTGTTGCTGTTGCTGTTGCTGTTGCTGTTGCTGTTGCTGTTGCTGTTGCTGTTGCTGTTGCTGTTGCTGTTGCTGTTGCTGTTGCTGTTGCTGTTGCTGTTGCTGTTGCTGTTGCTGTTGCTGTTGCTGTTGCTGTTGCTGTTGCTGTTGCTGTTGCTGTTGCTGTTGAAAATATACTGCTTTCAGTATTTATATATCCTTCATTCATGATGCTTTTTTCCAAAACATCAAAATCAAACGTATTTTGCAGTTCGACGAAGATTGACGAGACAGATTTGAATAGCTTCTGCAACTTCACAATTTTCCAATGAAGATTATCCACTGACAGTTTTTCATGCTTGCTGCAGTAAAAACGCAGACCGGAGATATATGTTACTTTGTCTACAACCTTTCCTTTTAATCCAAGACATTTTGCATGAAATTGAAGAAAGCACACTGCACACGACAATGCTATCTCATTAGAGATTTCATTTTTGCACATTGTGCAATCCATGATTTTTCTTTTTTTGCTTAAATTACAAAAGAGCAAAAGGCAACTCTGTAAAAGTACAAGAATAGTCACTTAATGAGGAGAAAGTGCAATATCTCAAAAAGTATGCGCTTCACAGAAATTCTTTACCCAGCTTTGGAAAGCTTACACTATTGTCAATCCAATGCACGTAACACCAATCACACTTTAGATCAATTCTGGAAAAAATGTACTTTACCGTTTTAAGGGTGCAAATCAAATTATACACTAAGAAAATTAGTCTGTTAATACCTCTTACCACTGGCGGGGGAAAGTATAAACAAGAAACCCAGAGCACTAAAATGAATAGAACTGACACTGACTGTTTTAAACTGCGAATGTGTATGCTTTATTTCTTACAAGACTATTTATACATAAAACTAACTTACATTGCAAATAGTTCGTCAACATTTTTTGGTGCCAGACAGGCATACTACTTCTATTGTAATTTAATATATTGCTGATTAATGAAAATATGACTGTGAGACAATGAACAGTATTTTTTGAGTTAAGTGAAATATGAATATGATACAAATGTATGGGCACTCGCGAGGTGCGCTCTGTTTGTGCTTAGGACAGCATAATGTGTTGTGGTTGTTGTCTCAACAAGTCTCTTAACGTTAAAATGTTGTGAATGTCAATATAAACTGAACTACGCTAGTAATTGATCAAATATTTGCAAGGAATCAACACTTGTTTGGTTACGAACTAATATTCAATGTTTTCAATGTTCGATAAGATCAAATTATATTGGAAAATTAAAAAAATATATAGAGCGATAAAAGACACTTGTTGTATACACTAGGGTTGCCAACGTGACGACATTCGAAAATGGGATGTTGACGCCTTTAAGCGTAAGTTGGGTCAGACCAGTCAATTTTCTACGTCTCGTTAAAAGGACAACCTCGGTTTTAAGAGGATTGACGGAGAGACCGTTTCTGACACATCAGGTGTCAATCATATAAAGCGCAGCCTGTGCTCGAGAACAGACAGCTTGGAGGCTGGAGCCAGCCGAGAGCACGGCGACATCGTCTGCATATGTTTGGGCATGAACGTTAGAACCATTGAGCATTACAAGTAGAGAGTCGATCAACATGCACCACAGAAGAGGAGATAAAACGCCACCTTGTGGACAGCCCTTATTCACTCCGGTTGCATTATATTGTCCACACTCCGCCTCAGCAATTACGGTTCTATTCACTAGCACTGCTTTAATCCACAACACTAATGACTCGTCCACACCGTGTTCTCTGGCAGCATTGCACATACCATCGAAGCTAGCATTGTCAAAAGCACCTTGAATGTCGATGAAAATGCCCACCGCAAATTCTTTCCTGTCATTCATTCAATCCTGCTAACAAGATTTTGAAGTGCGGCCTCGCAAGATTTTCCTCTTTGGTAAGCATGTTGCATCTGAGACAGAGGGTGTATTTGGATACCAATTTTTGGTATGAAGGCGACTCTAACACTTTGCCATGGAGTTGCTATATACGCTAGGGCTAAACTACCAGTGAAAATATTTTCAAAGTAGGTAGCAAAAGGTTTATACTTTCCTGCAATATAGCGGGGTAAACACCGTTAGTGCCAGGTGACTTGAAACTGTCAAAATATGCCACGGCATATTTAATGGCTTCGTCGGCAACAACTAACGATGACGTGTACCAGATACGTCGAGTGGATTTATCGGATTCACCTGATGTAAGGGAAATAGATTGCTGTGGTCCGATTGATATCTGGTTTCCTGGAAATGAGTTTCCTGCATAAGACTGAGTGTCTCTGCTTTGGACTCGGTATAGGAACCGTATGATTTTCTGAGCGTGTCTAGTTTGTTTACCTTGCTCCTTTTAAGGGCTTTGGTAAGTCGACTTGTCTCGCTGAGTGTTTCTATACTTTCACCGAATTCTTTGTGAGAGGCAGTCTTTGATCTTCGAATTAACATTCTAAAGTCCTTCTGTTTAGATCGATGCAGGTTCCAGTCGACCTCTGATTTGGTCTTGAGGTACCTATTCAGAACACTTCTGGTTTCCCTGCGAAGTTTCTGTAGTTCACTGTTCCACCACGGAACCATAGATATACTAGGTAATTGTCTAGCTGGACATGCCAGCTCGAAGCTACTTGCAAGGGTACAATTCACTTCTAGAACTGCATCTTCCACTTTTTGTGATGTTGAGAGCTTAGGTAGAGTTTTTGACGAAATTACTGAGCTCATCGTAGAAAAGTGTCCAGTTAGTTTTTCTGGGATTTCATGTTACTAAACGAGTGGGAAACACATTTGCTACATGGAATTCAATGTATCTGTGGTCTGAGAGTGACACGTCCGGCAACACTTTCCAGTTGGTAATCTCCTTGGTATATCTGTTAGATAGTGTCAAGTCAATTACGTCCTGTCGTATAGCCGTAACAAAAGTTGGCCTATTACCAACATTGTTAATGTCTAAGTCAGAAGACCGAATGTAACTAAGAAGATGGTGGCCTCTCATATTGCATTTGACGCTGCCCCAAACTATATTTTGAGCGTTAGCATCACAGCCCATGATAAGCCCCAACTTCCGGTTTTCACAAAACTCCACCAAATCCACAACCTGTCTTGAGGAAGGGGGTAGAATGGAGTTTCAGGGAAAGTAAACTGACGCAACGATGAAAGTTTGCCACTCACCGTTCGTTTCGTAGTTCACCATAGCCGCAACCATGTCTTGACCACAGAAATGATCAAGTTTAGATGCGGTATGAGGAGACAGGTCCGGGGTAAGTCAGACCGTTCGTCATAGAGAATATTGAACCCTCGTAGCCCTCCAAGACCCAGAACTCGGCCCTTTCAAGTCCATGGCTCTTGGATTGCTACGAGGTGAGTTTTTGTATTCAACACGGAGAGCCTGATACACAGGAGTGCAGTAGCAGCCTTAGCATGTTGAAGGTTAATTTGATTTATTATCATTGCTCCTTTCGCGGCTTTATCCCGTCCGGTCAGTGTCCGTGGACCAGACTGACTAGCATTCACGGTTTCATTCTCCAACGTTTTGTTGGACCTCCCAGAGTTTTAACCATGCCGGCTTCGTCGTTTCCAGCCAGTGGCCGTGGACCGAATTTGCAAGTCTTGCGACCTGCTCCTCCAGTTTCATTGACCGACTTTTGGAATCGAGCTCGTTTCAAATAAACTACTTAAGATTGATTAAACGTGATTATTAGTCGAGTTGTATATAGAAAGTAGATATTGAATAAAAAGAAGTAGAATAAAATAAAGAAAGGAAAAGTTTTATAATTGCGAACCAGGCGCACGTTACATTGGTGTCAGAAGTGTAACTAAAACTTATTTGAAAAAAAAAAGAGAAGAACGAGTTTGACCAGTAAAGTGTAAAAAAAAAGAAGTTAAATACAAAAAAAAATGGGCAAGTTCATGGAAGAGCTCAACTATATTGAGCTTAATCGTGAGCTAGGTAAGCGAAATATTTCTAGAGCGGAATCGAAAAATGAGCTCGTCCTGCGTTTGCGCAACTATTTAGAACAGCAACACGAAGACGCAAGCACTTTTGTTTTTGAAACAGAAGTGGAGGAAGAGAAAGTAAGTGAAAGTGTAGATTTTTCTAGTATGATGAAGCTTTTATTAGAACAACAAAAGAAGCTGATTGAAGAGCAACAGCAGAATATTCTCGGACGTCTGGAACTCGAGGACTCGAGGCGCAACAGAGTGTTTTGGAAGGTCAGAAAAACATTCTAGAAGGTAAATCGGGTAACATTGAGAAGAATGTATGTGCCATTGACGAACGCGTTGAAGGTGTGGAAAAACAGCTTTCTGTTGTAGTGAATCGCTTGGAAAGCCGATGCCGATAAACAGTTCTCTGTTCTGTCCAAGGAATTAGATCAGATCCGGAAAATCAAAATTCGAGAATCCGCTGGAGAGTTTGCAAAAGAAAAGGAGATGTAACCGCCTACATTTGATGGACATTCTTCTTGGCCAGTTTACAAGAGATAATTTGAGGCAGCCGCGACAACAAATGGCTGGGATGACGAAGACAAGTACATAACACTGACTCTTGCTCTTAGAGGACCAGCAGCTGAATTACTTCAAACTTTTCCAGCTGGTAAGAGCAAAAAACAATAATAAATAACAGAGTCCCGAAAATGGGTGAAAGTCTACAGCAGCTCCAAACAGACATCAAAAGACTGGTTCACCTGGCATACCCGGATGCTGGAGAAGAAATCATCAACCAGCTTGCTGTTGAGTCCTTCCCATCAAAAAACCAGTAACAACCAACTTCGAGGGGCAGAGGCTGGTTTCTTGTATCGATGGTCCCAGAACCACCATCCAGGTCTCTCAGACCAAACGAGACAACAAAAGTCTGACTGTGGAAACTACTATTAACGGGAACAAACATGTGGCTACCATCGACACCGGTGCCACAGCATCCATAGTACGTCCAAAGCAGGTAAAGAATGACATGGCTTTATAACACCAATAGCCACCATCTAAGAACCGCTACGGGAGAAGCAGCAAGAGTATATGGAGAAGTGTGTCTTAAGATCCGACTGGCCGATCTAGTGTTTACTCATCAATTCCTGGTGGCAGATATATGTGACGAGTGCTTTATTGGAATCGACTTTATGAAACAGCACGGAGTTATTTTGAACATCGGTAATCAAGTTTTGAAATGCCACAATAAAGAAATTCCAATGACCTATTCGAATGAAATTACGTTAACACTGCGGACTGTCATCACGGAAGATCGGATTCTGCCTCCTTCTTCTGAAGTGTTCGTTCTGGAAGGTGAGTTTGGAAGCCTTCGATACCTCATGGTGGAACCAGGCCCAGAATGTTCCTCCCAAAGCGTCATCATTGGGAAAACACTGGTAGCACCGAAAAACAAAATGGTCGCCGTACGATTACTAAACACCAGACCGTACGATGTAAGGTTGAAGAAAGAAGAAGTCGTTGGACGTTGCGAATCGGTTGCAGCAATTACGAAGATCACTGATGAAGCCCCGAGAAAAACTATAACTCCGGAGGAGCTCAAAAACCATCATAGCTAGAGTACTGAATTCATCCAACCTTGATCACCAACAAACAAGAATGACTGAAAATCTCCTACAAGAGTACACAGACATCTTCGCATCGCAAAAGGGACAATATGGTAGTACACAGTTGGTGCAGCATCGCATCAACACAGGAGATGCAAGACCGATTCGTCAACCCGCAAGACGCCTTCCACTGGCCAAACAAGGTGAGGTTGAGGAAATGATAACAGCAATAAAGAAGGACGGTCTTATCGAAGATTCCAAAAGTCCTTGGGCGTCACCAGTGGTGCTAGTGAAAAGAAAGACGGAAGCACTCGTTTTTGTGTGGACTACCGAAGGCTGAATGATGTGACTCAGAAGGACAGCTATCCCCTGCCCAGAATCAGTGATGATGATGATCAGATGATCGGGAAAAGACGGCGTTTTCTACAGGTAATGGGCTCTGGCAGTTCAAAGTTATGCCGTTTGGGCTATGCAACGCTCCGGCAACATTCGAGCGTTTGATGGAGTGCGTTCTTCAAGGACTGACGTGGAAAGCTTGCCTAGTCTACTTGGACGATGTCATTGTTTACGGGAAAACATTTGACCAACATTGCAAGAACCTAAAAGCCGTGTTTCAGAGACTTCGACAGGCTAACCTTATACTGACTCCGGAAAAATGTGCTCTTTTCAAAACCGAAGTTAAGTATTTGGAACACATCATCTCTTCCCAAGGAGTGAAGACTGATCCTGAAAAAGTTGACTCCGTCAAAAATTGGCCAACACCACAGGACAAACATCAACTCCGAAGCTTTCTTGGTCTTGCCACATATTACCGACGTTTTGTTAAGAACTTTGCTGGAGTTGCAAAGAGTTTGCATCAGCTCACCGAAAAAGGGAAGCAGTTTAAATGGTCAGGTGAGTGCGAGAAATCTTTTCAGGAACTCAAATACCAACTCTGTAACGCTCCAGTGCTGGCACATCCAACACCTGGCAAAACATTCATCATATACGCTGATGCAAGCAACGTTGGAATCGGGGCGGTTCTATCCCAAGCGCATGATGGCGAAGAGAAAGTGGTGGCATATTACAGCAAGGTCCTCTCGAAGTCCGAAAGAAACTACTGCGTGACTAGAAGGGAACTGCTGGTTCTTATCTTGGCAACAAAGCACTTCCATAAGTACATCTATGGACAGAAATTCCTTCTGCGGACAGACCATGGTGCTCTGAACTGCCTGTTGAACTTCAAAAATCCAGAAGGTCAAGTCGGTAGGTGGATAGAAAGACTGCAGACTTATGATTACCAGATTCAACACCGCAGAGGAAAACTGCACTCAAACGACGACGCATTATCCCGAAGACTTTGCAAAATGGATTGCAAAGCATTGTAAGCGGCAAGAAGACAAAGAAATAACTACCGCTCAGCGACTAAGAGCTGTTCCCATATGCGGATGCAGTAATGAGGAAGTGAGGACTGCTCAACAGGAGGAACCAGATATCAAACCCATTCTCGCATGGAAAGAAAATGAAGAGAAACCTGAGTGGGGAAACATTTCTGACAGGGGTCCAGTTTTCAAAGCATATTGGGTACAGTGGGACTCACTATATGTGCAAGAAGGTGTCCTCAGGCGAAGATGGGAGTCCGCTGACAGTAAATCATTTGTGATGCAGCTGATCGTACCACAATCGAAAATCAGTGAAGTTCTTCGGGAGATGCATGGCGGACCTTCTGCAGGCCATCTGGGAGTTAACAAAACACTGGAGAAGGTGCGACATCGGTTCTACTGGTTGCATGCTACAGATAACGTGGAGAAGTGGTGCTGAGCATGTGACAAGTGTGCTGCAATCAAAGGACTAGGTAGAAAGATTTAAGGTAAGATGCATCAGTACAACGTTGGATCGCCTTTTGAGAGGATTGCAGTAGATGTGGCTGGGCCTTTTCCAGAGACCAACGCTGGAAACAAGTACATTTTTGTTGTAATGGACTACTTTAGCAAGTGGCCTGAGGCGTATGCCATCCCAAACCAAGAAGCCAAAACGGTGAGTTAACGATATGCGGACTCATCAGTCATCACATTTCTTTGTCATACGACACCTTCTTAAAGTTATTAAAATAAACATAAACATCCGACGGACAAGATCGATATTGTCTCACGATCATTGTCTGTTCATAGATATAAGATAAATACCATACTCAATTGGAGATGACATAGTATTAAGAAGATTGTAAAATTAATCTTAAGTCTGACACCGAGCGGGTAAGATCTCATAAGAGATCTCGGTAATATTTTTATTCTTGAATTTAATAAAGTTTTATTCTTTTTTAAAAAGCTTAAGCATTCAAGTCAGTTTTAATTGGCGCCCGAAGAGCAGGAACACTTGTTTCGCGTAAAGTGAAAATTCCGTAAAAGAGGAAAAGATAGTTTTATCTATCGCAAGTGAACCGGTAAACAAAAAAAGACCTACCCAACATAAAACACTGGGAGGCAAGTGAAGTGAAAAAAGATCAGAAGACATACGCTCATAGAGCGGAAAATTCAAAACAAAAAGAGAAGAAAATGTGTTGAAGTGAATTAAATAAATTAATTGCAAAACAAAAGAAAGAGTGAAAAAAAAAAAAATTATTATTAGCGGAAAATTCAAAACAAAAAGAGAAAAAAATTGTGTTGAAGTGAATATAATAGAAAGAAAGAGTGAAATTAAAGAAAATTTAGAAGCGGAAAAAACAAAAAGAGAAGAAAATGTGTTGAAGTGAATTAAATAAATTAATTGCAAAACAAAAGAAAGAGTGAAAAAAAAAATTATTATTAGCGGAAAATTCAAAACAAAAAGAGAAGAAAAAATTGTGTTGAAGTGAATATAATAGAAAGAAAGAGTGAAATTAAACTGAAGAAAAAAATTATTGAATGTGAATTAAATAATTAATTGCAAAACAAAAGAAGGAGTGAAATTAAAAAAAAAGTTATTAGCGGAAAATACAAAACAAAATAGAAGGAAGAAAGAAAAAATGTGTTGAAGTGGATTAAATAATTAATTGCAAAAAAAAAAAGAAAGATTGAAATTAAACTGAGAAAAAAAATTATTATTAACAAATATTGCGAAAGGTTGCTATCTAGCCGAAACTAGATAAAAAGTGTTGAAAAATAAAAAAAAAATAAACTGAAAATAAAAATTATTAACAAACATTGCGAAAGGTTGCTATCTAGCCGAAACTAGATAAAAAGTGTTGAAAAATAAAAAAAAAACTAAGCTGAAGAGAAAAACAACCTACTAGAAGCCGTGCAGAGGATAATCAATTAGAACGAGGAACAAAGAGCAACGAAGTAACACAAGTAACATTTTTATAAGTGTATTCTTTTTTTAAATTACGAAATATATATTTATATACACGTACAAATACCTAAATTAGGCAAATTTAAATTTTTTAATTATAATAACAAGATAAAAAAAATGGCACTAACGGTAGAGCAGGTAGGGGGAATGATTGCTATGGCGGTCACTGAGCAGACTAGGGATCTACAAATAAGAATATCGGAGTTAACAACAGCTTTGGGTAGACTGTTACCCACGGATAATATAGTTCCATATAAAGATATAGAAATAGATCCGTCAAATGATACAAAGGAAGGATTAGATCTAGTTAAAAGCCTACAGAAATTCGATGGTGACAGTTACATTAGTTGGCGCACATCAGCAGTGCATTGCATGCAGGTATACGAACACTGCATAGGTAGTACAAGTTATTTCACAGCGGTGAATATTCTAAGAAACAAAATTGTAGGAAAAGCAAACGATGTATTAACATCACACGGGACTCCACTTCATCCCAGTGCAATAATAGCGAGATTAGATGTAACATACGAGGACAAGAGACCGATTCACATGTTACAGACAGAACTTACTAACGCAAGACAGGGAAGACAGACTTTAGAGGAATTTTGTGACCAAGTTAACAGATTATTGACTTTAATAACAAACAAAACTATGATGAGTCATGGGCAAAAACGGCAGAAACAAGAGTTCTACTGGAAGTGGCAAGAGAGAATGCACTAAGGGTTTTTATTACTGGGCTCAACCAGCCAATGAGCAACTTGGTGTTCGCACTAAACCCAGGGGATATCCCAAATGCTCTAGCTAGAGCACAAGAGATTCAAATGAATCAAAATACGAGATTTATGAATCAGAATCAACAGGTACAAAACAGATCTTTTGGTATTTTACCACCAAGGCCAACGAATTTCCAAAATTTTCAAAGACCATTTGCGAATTCGTCACAGAGACACCATGTAGCTCCACAACAAAGAATTTGGAATAACGAACAGCAACAGAGGATAGATCAGGGAAGCGGTAATTTCAGACCGGAGAGAAATAATAATTTCCAGAGAAACGTACCTTTAAATTAGTGCTTCAAAGTATCCGGATACTTCGGATATCCGGATATCCGAAACAGATCCGGATCCTGGATCCGTTATCCGACCTATTCGGATAGTATAGGATATCCGGATAGTGTCGGATATCCGGATATCCGGATGGTGTCGGATATCCGGATATCCGGATGGTGTCGGACATCCGAATACTTTTCGGTATCCGGATATCCGGATCTCAAAATAATTTCACGGAATTAAAAGAGTTTACAGATCGGAATAAATCAAATATTTACATTCAATTATTATATGATCCTTTGGAAAACCCGAACAGTTGATATACACTCATTTACTTAAAAAAGGCATAAGAAAGTTTTCCAAAAATGCTAAGTATTTTATTTAATAAATCCAGTATCAGAGCAGGATATAGTGGAAAGAAAACATACAGTTATTGGAAATCTTACACATATTTTTTTTTTTTTTGTTTTCAAAATACTTTTGTTTTGGTTAATAAGAACAAAAATATCAACATTTTGGGGAAGCAGAGCGTTTCTTTTTGCAGTCACAATATTCCCCGCTGTAGTGCACACTCTAGAATAAGATTTATTTTTCGAAATAGCCTTACAAATAAATATTTTGCTTGAAGCCAACTGACGTAATGATCTTAACATTTGCCCTCTAATATTCTATCACATCCAAAACGAATCTTATCGTAGGTATTTCCTTTTTTTTCGAATTTATCACCGTACTTACAATCCGGCTTCATCGTCAGCACTTCGTTCTGGGTCACCGTTGGGCTTTCCTTTCTGGTGCTTAAAAATAAGATGCTTGTTCAATGTAGACGTTGAGCTTCCACTTTTAAAAACAGCACTACATAATTTGCATTTGGGTCCAACTTCTGTATCAATGAAATATTGCCACACCCAACTACTTTTTGTAATTTTTTTTTTTTTTTAAATATATTTATAAAATTTATTTATTTATATTTTTAAACTTTAATATTAATTAAACACTGTCTCTGTCAGGCAAACTTAAAACATCCACTAAGGTTAATTGTTTTCACAAAAATAAATAACTTTTGCAGATCACTATCCCGAAGCTCACTGTTGTACTGTGCCTCAATAACATTAATTTTTGCTTTTATAGCCCTTGAATGCTAGCAGCCCAAGCTTCTGCTTATTTGCAGCTAGGAACTATTGGAATGACGCGCTCTTGTAAATAATGTGTTGGTTCTTCGTTCCTATCAACCGTTTCTTGGGACCGGCTGAAGTTCTACCACTGTATTAATTTGTGGCTTCAGCGAACTTTTATGTTAGCAGGTAGCAAATCGTTCATACAGCAATTTGCAGTATCAGTAGCCACAGCCACTGCGCTTCTTCGGTGTCTACCATTTCGTTGATACCAATTCCGCTAAGACCAACAATAACGTTGTGTAGAGTAACACATCAGTCGCTCCCAAGAAGTAGTTGTTGGGTCTCACAACGCAAGTCGGCCGGTCTGACTAGGTATTGGCATACCGATTTCGATTTATTGTGTTTTGTATAGCCATAACAAGAACACCTGTTTTCTTTCTTCCAAATCTCCGCTTGCTACTGATAAGTGGTAGAAGAAATGAATGGTCTACTGAAGCTTTGAATCGCCGTATGAAAATCTTGCTACCTGATAGCATCCAAGTTCACTATAGCGAAAAATTCAATTGATTTGTATATGTATAATATATTGTGTTGAGTATAGCCATAGTCACTGTAAGTTTCCCAATAAGTGATAGCTGCGACCGAAATAAAAACTGCCTAATGAAGCTGTGCATTGTTGTATCAGATCATTACAAAAGAATTCCATTCCAAATAATTAAGCTTAAAAAAAGCCTACATATCTAGTATTTAGACCCCCATCAAAAAATTTCCTTTACTAGAAGTGAGACGATGATGTCAACTTTTTTTTTCACACATTTCATTCAAAATTTGATCAAAGTTTTCCTAACTTTCAAAACTTGTTTGCACTTCAAGTGTCAAGTCTATTGGCGGTATGGGTAGGTTGATAACAAAGATCATCTCGCATAAGTGTTCGGTTCAATAAAATATTGATAAAACATTGCTACTCGTTATTAATGTATGTAATTTATTGATAATAATTCTATTAAATTCATAAAAATATGCAATTTTCCATCAATGTTTTCTGACGACATTATAACGTAAAATCAACCACACTTTTCAACTTGGGTCCGCCTATCCGGATCTCTAAGCTAATTCCTGATGAGTATTACGTTTAGAAGGAACAAAATTGCTGCAGTTTCTTCCATGGAATTTACTTCATGTGTCTGGGAAAACAACTTTGAAAGGACTTAAATGCGAAGTGTCTGTAGACCAATACATAGATTCGGGATACTTGTTGGGAAATATCTAAGTAGTAAGTTTGTATTTTTTTTTTATGTGTAGGTCAGTGTGAATAACAAAGATGTTTTCAAATGCTACTAGAAAATAATTTTACAGTTTGGGTCCGGATATCCGGATCTTTAAAAGCTATCCGGATATCTGAACTATCCGGATATCCGGATATCTGAACTATCCGGATATCCGGATACCAGAACTATCCGGATATCTGAACTATCCGGATATCCGGATACTAGAACTATCCGGATATCCGGATACCAGAACTATCCGGATATTCGACACTATCCGGATATCCGAAACTATCCGAATATCAGCTGTGTCAAAACATTCCTATTCGGATATCCGGATATCCGGATAGTTTAAAGATCCGGATATGAACTGAAGCACTACTTTAAATCAATATAGGGACCAGAGATTTAATAATGAAATTCGCAACAACAACAATCCGTTTAAACGAGATAGGCCTAATAGCAATCAGCAGCCTTTAGCAAAAACACCAAGAATAAATCATCTTAATGAAAGGGATTCTTTTTTAGAATGAGGTACGACCTGCCTACAATTATACGAACAAATAAAACGACAGGTCAAGTATATAAAATATTAATAGATACAGGTGCGACACATAATTATGTTAGACCAGATAAAAATAAGTGTAAGAAATTGAAGACAAGTAATAAAGTAAAAAGTGTTCATGGTAGTAGTATCATAGATACGTACCAGGATATAAACATATTTGGAAATTGGGAAATTTTTTATGAGCTAGAAGAATTAAAAGACTATGATGCTATAATAGGCATAAATACGTTAAGACAATCTAATTGTAAAATAAATATAGCAGACAGTTTTTTGGAATTCAACGGAGGCAAAGTACCTCTAATATATAATGATAAATTAGTTAACAGTCTTCAAATAAACACCCATATGCAGGTGGAATACCAGGAAAGACTGAAGGAAATTTTAAGGAAATATCAGGGAATTTTTACGGAAAGACCAAACTACTTACCGTATAATACAAACGTTAAATGTAATATAAAAACTGTAAATGAAGAACCAGTTTGGCAAAGAGCATACCCATATCCGCAATCTGCTTCCGCGTTTATTAATAAGGAAATACAAAATTTATTAGAAAATGATATTATAAAACCAAGCCGAAGCGCGTATAACAGTCCAGTTTGGGTGGTAGATAAAAAAGGATTCAATGAAGATGGCACAAAGAAACTACGAATGGTCATTGATTACAAGAAATTAAATTCTTTTACGAAGTCTGATAAATATCCCATGGCAGAAACCTCAGTAATTTTATCTATTTTAGGCAAGTCAAAATATTTCTCTACTTTAGATTTACAATCAGGATTTCATCAAATCCTTGTTAATGAAAAAGATAGACCAAAGACTGCATTTTCAGTCAACAACGGGAAATACGAATTCAATCGTATGCCATTCGGGCTTAAAAACGCTCCAGCCATATTTCAAAGAGCTATGGACGACATTCTCCGAGAATACATCGGGAAATTCTGTCATGTTTATCTAGATGACGTTATTATATTTTCAGGAACACATGATGAACGCTTACATCATGTTGAAATAATAATTAAAGCACTTTCAGAAGCTAACATGAGAATTAGCAGTGAGAAGAGTAAGTACTTCATGGAACAGGTGGACTTCTTAGGATATGTTGTATCCTACAACCATATAAAAACCCATCCAGATAAAGTAAAAACAATTAGGGAATATCCTGAACCACAGACTTTACGTCAATTGAGAAGTTTTCTTGGACTATCAGGTTATTATAGGAAATTTATCCGAAATTATGCAATGATAAGCAAAGGGTTAACAAAGTATTTACGGGGAAACGAAAAAATAAACAGTAAGAGGATAAATATTGAATTAGATTCAGAAGGCAAAAAAGCGTTTCAGGTATTAAAGGATAAGCTTACAGAAGAAGTTGCGTTAAATCAACCGGATTTCGATAAACCATTTGATTTAACAACTGATGCAAGTAACTCAGCCATAGGTGCAGTACTAAGCCAAGACAATAAGCCAATAACCTTTGTAAGTAGGACGTTATCTGAAACTGAACAAAATTATGCTACCAATGAAAAGGAATTGTTAGCAATAGTATGGAGTTTAAAAAACTTGAGAAATTATCTATATGGTCAAACTGGAATCCGCATATACACGGACCATCAACCATTGAGCTTTGCTGTATCTGATAAAAACCCTAATATAAAATTGAAGAGATGGAAAGCATTTATAGAAGAATATGCACCAATAATAAATTATAAACCAGGTAAGGAAAATGTTGTAGCAGATGCATTAAGTCGTCAAGAAATAAATATAATGGAAAATAGTGAAGATTTAGCTACAGTACATAGTACTCACAGCAGCCCAAGAGAAGAAATTAGAAGGTTAGGGGGAATAATCAATCGATTCAGAAATCAATTAATTATAGAAGAAGGAGATTCCAATAATATAAATAGTGAACAAATTCATAAAGGATATTGGAGGCATACTATTAAATACAAAGATGATGACGTTTTCACTAAATTGAAAGAAATAATTAGGAAGGGAATAAACGCAATATATTCAACAGAAGAGACTCTACTTAAGATTAAAGACAAATTACTAAACGAATACCCAACAACACAGTTTGCGTACGTTTCAAATTTTGTAGAAGACATAACAGACAAAGACATGCAAATAACAATTATGAAAGAGGAACATAATAGAGCACATAGAGACTCTAGAGAAAATTTTAAACAAATTTCAGCTAAATGTTACTGGCCCGAATGTTTTAAACAATTACTCGATTACGCGAAAGACTGCTCTGTTTGTAAGGAAAACAATTATGACAGACATCCTGTTAGATATAAGGTTGGAGAGGCTCCAATTCCAAAGAAAGGGGGGGAACGCATACATGCAGACATATACTACATTGACAACTATCAATTTTTGACTATGATAGACTCTTTTTCGAAATTTTTAATAGTTAGACATATCGACAGTAAAAAAGACGCTAAGGAAAAACTGATTGAAACACTACCAGTGTTTGGGAAAGTAGAAGTTTTGGTAACAGACAATGAGAGAACATTCTGTACTCCGACGGCAGAATTAGAATTAGAAAAATTTGGAGTCAAACACGAAAAGGTAGCTCCGAATCATAGTAAAACCAACGGAATGATTGAAAGAGTACATAGCACACTAACAGAACTAATACGCATTACGAAAAGAGAAATTCATGCAGACACAAAATTTATTATGCCATTTGTAGTAAAGAAATATAATGAGTCTATTCTCAGTAACGAATCAACAACCATTAGAGGTTTTCCATAACTTTGAAAAGTTTAAATCTCTTACAGATGTATTGAAAACAAAACAAGATAAAGATCTTTCTTATTTCAATAAAAATAGAACTGAAATTGAGTTTAGGCCAGGACAAAAGATACACGAAAAATCAACACGTAGGAAAGGTAAAGTTAAACCTTTATTTAAAAAGCGAATTGTTAAAGAGGATAGAGGAAGGGTTGTAGTTGACAGTAAAGACAGGATTATACATAAAGACAACATAAAGAAATAAAAATTTTATTTGTATTAAATTTCAGATGTATGTAAGTACAGTTTTGAGATTTTTGGCATTACTAGCCACAACATCTGCACAAGTGCAGATAACTAATTATAGTTCAGAGGAATACATTCTAATAGAGGACGGACCTGCTGCATTATACGAAGATACAGGAGAATTGTATCATGTAATTAACTTTACATATTACAGGGACATTTTGAATAACATAAAAGGAAAAAATACTCGACTGACCAAGTTAGAACTTAGAAATCTAGAAACAGCAGACAGATTGCTAGAGCAATTAACGATAAGAAATAGATCCAAAAGAGGTATTAATGAAATTGGCACATTATGGAAATGGATATCCGGAAGTCCAGATCACGACGACAAAGTTAGAATTGAAACAAAGTTGCAAGAGTTAATAGAATCTAATAATAAACAATACCAGACCAACTCACAGATATTAAAGGCTATAGAGAAACTAGCAGCAGAAGATAACGAAATAGACAAAGAGGACGTTTTAGTATTACGACTGATAATAGAGGACTTACGTGAAATAATAAATGCCATTAATCTGAGTAAGAATGAAATTTTGAATACTGTAATTTTAAATATGAATGATTTGAATAAAACAATCAATACTGAAACTTTACCAGTTTCGATAGCTGATGTGTTAGATGCATCCGACTTTAAGATAATTCAGAATAAAGATTTAATTTTAATTTATATTGAATACCCACTAGTTAAGGAAATAAATAAAAAATAAATTGTTGAAAGTATAAATGTTGGTGATGGAAAACTATCATTACCCAATCAAGTTGTGTTATATAAAGAAAAATATAAAATGGCAAATTGCATTGAAGAATTAAATGACATATATTGTAAAGTAAATAATGAAAGTAATTGCCTAACAAATTTGTTAAATAATAAGAAAGCCGATTGTCACAAAATAAAAGAAAAAAATCCAGAGGTCAAAATAATTAAAGACGGTATTATTTTTGTAAGTGGAAAAACCACAATAAATGAAAAAATATACATAGGTATATATCTTATTCATTTTAAGAACAATGTAACTATTAATTCTAAGAGATATGAAAATTAAAGAACATCCAATATTGTATGGTATAACTTTGAATATTGTTCTAGTACTTAGCATTTATATTGTTATTAAATTATTGAAAATTTACAAGTTGAGACAGGAAAAAGAAAACCGAAAAATATTTGAAATGACATCATTGAAATGTTTACAAGAAACCAGGAAAGCAATAGAAGAGCGATCGGGACGATCACTTCCAGGGTAAGAGGGGAGTTAACGATATGCGGACTCATCAGTCATCACATTTCTTTGTCATACGACACCTTCTTAAAGTTATTAAAATAAACATAAACATCCGACGGACAAGATCGATATTGTCTCACGATCATTGTCTGTTCATAGATATAAGATAAATACCATACTCAATTGGAGATGACATAGTATTAAGAAGATTGTAAAATTAATCTTAAGTCTGACACCGAGCGGGTAAGATCTCATAAGAGATCTCGGTAATATTTTTATTCTTGAATTTAATAAAGTTTTATTCTTTTTTAAAAAGCATAAGCATTCAATTCAGTTTTAATTCGGTGATCGACCAGATTGTGTTTAACTGGGTGAGCAGATTTGGCATACCTATGGAACTCCATTCCGACCAAGAGAGGAACTTCGAGTCAAAAATCTTCTAAAGAGTGTGCGGACTACTTGGCATTAACAAGACGAGAATCACACCGCTTCATCCACAATCTGATGGGATGGTTGAAAGATTCAACCGGGCCTTGAAAGAACACCTCACCAAGGTCGTAAGCGACTGCCAAAGAGACTGGGATAATCCTCATCGTCAAAAGGGATTGTCACCGAAACTTCAGCAAAACTGAGAAGGCTCTTATACAGTTGTCACAAGGATTAACGACGTGGCTTACAGCATCCAAAGAGGACTAAGAGGGAAGTTAAAAGTAGTTCATTGTGACCGGCTGCATCGATATAGTGGCGAGGATGCAGATGGAATCATTCGGGACGAACAATCTTAAGATGGGGCAGTGTAATGTACACCGAACATTTAATACTAATTTCCTAATCGAAAACGTTCAACCGAAAACGCAAGCGGCAACACTATAATGTACACCTAATAGCAGACGTTGTTTGTGAGTGAGTGTGTGTGTGCAGAAGTATATCGGCAAGAGAATGTGTCTAGCCATCAGGGTAGCAAAACTAATAGAAAGCTCTCGATGTTTCACACTTCTATATAAAGAGGCCGCTGATATAACCAAGAGTCAGTTTTGATTTTAAAGTGATAGTGTGAAGATTGAGTAGTTGTATATCGAAAGTAGATATTGAATAAAAAGAAGTAGAATAGATAGATAGATAAAGATAGATAGATGGATAAGGTTTATTTATTTACTTCAATTTGTTTATAATTACAATTTTATGTTTGATACATTTAAGTCCAAGACATGGCTTTATAATGCCGTCTGCCCAAGTTTGACAAAATTACAATAACGTTGTTATTAAAAAGTTTCTTCTATGATTGATTTTCTGTATTTTAAAGCTTTTTGACAATAGCAGTACATTTTTTTCCAATCGGATCCATTCAAAATTGGTAAATCTTCCCGGTGCAAGATGAAATTCAAGTTCAATATTTCAGCTCTAGCTTTGAAAATCGTTGAAATCATTTTAGTTGAGTATATTTCGTTAAAATAATTATTCTCACAGAGCTTGTGATTCAAGTTAGCGTAAATTTCTCGATGAACAGAACTTTCCACCTTTTCAATACAATTTGCGTGCATCTTCTCATCAACTGCCGAAATTAAATTGTAGAACTCCTTTTTCCAGTGCAAGGTGTTTACTACATCCATGTTAATATTGTATCCACAGAAGTCAGCATGGTTTTTCCATTCGTCGAAAAAAAGCGTTTTGGTTCTTATTACATATTTTAACAATCGATTCGGTAATCTTTCGTTTTGCAGGGAGATGGTTTTTAAAATATAATTGAAGTGAAGTTTGAGTGTTTCCACAAATAATGGCGAAAGACCAGTTTCCACAAGTAGAATGTTGTTTGATGTACATTGTGGAAGTTTAAATATCCTTTTTAGGAAGAATCGAAGAAGTTTTTCCACCACTTCATATTGCTTATACCCCCAAACTTGTGCCCCATACATCATGATTGACTTTGAAACAGCCTGAAATATTTGATATTTTGTTTTAAATGAGATTTCTTTGTCATCCAAACAGTTTTTCCATGCTGCGCTTATGGCTGCTTTAGCCGCTACGAGTTTTTCTTTAAGATGTTCATCCATATTCATATTACTGCTGATGTTAATGCCCAAATACTTGTAGGATTTAACTGTTTCCAGTTCCTGTCGTTCAAAAAACCATTTTTCGTTTCTTGCTAGCCTTCCACCACCTTTGCGAAATACCATTGCTTTCGATTTAGTTATGTTAACATTTAACTTCCACTCTTGGCAGTACCTTTGCAGCTGATTGATCATTCTTTGTAAGTTTTCCGGGGAGTCAGCAAACAGGACTAGATAATCTGCATATAACAAAACCTTTAAGTGGATCCCATCAATCTTTATTCCTCCCGATAGATATTCCGATATATCATCTATAAACATGATGAAAGCTTGTGGGCTAAAATTGCACCCTTGTTTAACACCCGTCAACGTTTCAAAGAAATCACCTAACTGCTTACCGTCCCAAACTGCTGAGGATGTTTGTTCATACAGCTTTTCTAAAAGATATCCAAACTTTCTAGAGAGTCCTTTGTTATACAGTTTGTAAAAAAGTGCACTCCTGTCTACAGTATCGAATGCGGCTTTCAGATCAACGAAGAAAACATACAGTTTTTTCTTCAACCTTATAAAAGTTTGTGCTGCAGTGGTGAGGCTAAAAATATGATCTGTTGTTGAGTAGTTTTCTCTGAAACCAGCTTGGAACTCACTTAAAAGGTGATTTTGTGAAGTCCATTCCTGAAAACGCCTAGCTAAAACACCCATCAATATTTTAAAGGTTGAATTTAAAAATGCTATCCCTCTATAGTTTTCAGCCTGGTTAGGGTCTCCTTTTTTGTAAATAGGAAAAATTATGCTTTGTTTGAAGCTTATTGGGATATCTCCCGTTTCAAATATTCTGTTGTATTCATTTGTAAGCAATCTCACGAGCGTACTACCTCCATATTTGTAAAATTCAACAGGTATGCCGTCAGTCCCGGGTGCTTTTCGATCCTTGCTCTGATTTAGCCAGCTTCTAATTTCCTGCTCAGATACGGGTCTATCAAGGAGCTCACTCTTTACATCTGGAACCGCATACTGGAATTTTTCTTGGATTATAGAGTCAGATGGGTTTAGAATAGACTCAGAATGGTTTCTTAACTCTTTGAAATCGAGATTTATACCGATTTTAAGCTTTTCCCCGTTTTTTCTGTTTAGAAGTTTCCAAAGAGTAGCCGAATCTCTACATCCCGATATTTCAACAGCTAATGAGTTCTGAAACTTTGACTTCTTCTCCTGGCAGCTCCGCTTGAAGTCACGTTTAGCTTGCAGATACAAAGATTTATAGATGGGCTCGTCGTATTTTCTAAAAAATCATAATAAAGCGAAAGATTTTCTTCGTTTCCTCTCACATTCTTCATCGAACCATGGTTGTTTCTGAGTTTTCACATGTTTTTGGGGCAGGGATTTTGCTGAATTCTTTATTGTTCGTTCAATATCTTCAAGCTTTTCGGAGTGCATCATTTCTATCTCTCTATTAAACTGTGTTTGATAAGTTTCCTTTTCAATATGGTGCCATTTCAATTTAGGGATCGTTTTTAGTATAGTTTCGGAGCTGCTGATATTTGGAATATTAAGTTCAAAGGTAGTTACAATTGGTAGGTGATCGGAGTAATTTTGGGCTTGCACTTCAAAGTCTTACATTAATTTATTCCATTCTCCCCCACTCAAACTCAAATCGATTACTGAGCACCCTTGTGTGCCGACAAAAGTAAATTCTCCTTTCGAATCAGACTTAGAGCATCCATTCATTATCTTTAAACCATACTCGCTGCATAAGTCAAGCAGTTCATGACCTTTTCTATCCAAAACCGTATCCTTGGAGCACCGAGATTCTGAGAAAACTTCCTTATTATCTGAATAAGATTGTCTCGTTGCAGTTCTTGCGTTAAAATCCCCAATGACAAGAATGTTGTTTTGTTCCTTCATGTTATTGATTGCATCTTTTAGAATTTGCAGATCGTGATCCCATTGAGTACCATGAGATCCATTTAAATATACCGGAATAATACAGAACTTTATTAATGGAGAAATCTTATCCTGTATATTAAAGAAACTATAGTCCATTGATTTTACGAATTCGATTTTTATGTCCTTAATATTTTTCTTGTAACCATAAAGGCAGCCTCCACTAGCACGACCTCTGCTACTATTACGCACGCCTGATATCCAACATAATACATAATTATCAAAATAATGCTCATAATTAGCTTCTTTATCTTTTAAAAGATGTGTTTCAAATAAACAAAAAAAATCAAAGTTGTTAACATACTTAAAAAAATCGGGATACAAAAGTTTACTTTGCATACCACTTACATTGTAACTTAAAATTTTATAATTTTTAACTGTGACTAAATTTTTACATAAAACATTAGGGCAGATGGAAATTTCCTACAATAATGGTACATGTGGGGTGAGCCTTAATTGCTCGGAATGGTTTGTGACTTGGCTACTTGTGGGTGCACCTGATTCACACATAGAAGTCGCAGATGTCGGGAAGGTGACATCACGATGCACAGCTGTTCCACTGACATTTGATTGATGTGTGTTGTTTACTATTTCATTTAGCACTGAATTTCCATCAAATTGGCCGCATTTCAAGCCGCGATAAAAATTCTATGTAAAAACTCTACCTTGTATCAGAAGACGATCATCTCTGAGAAATACATTGATGTTAGGATTTTTGGATTTTATATCCCTTCGTACTGCAAGCAAATGTGTTCTTTTTTGACGAATAACTAGTGGGTAGTCTCGATGAATTGCAATCCCAGCTTCCTTCAACGATTTTGATGTGCGAAGAATGTTGATCGCTGGTGTTTTTTCTCCGAGTCGTACCAAAAAAATACTGCTCGCTGGGTTGTTTGATCGCATTGCGATGATGTTATTTTCAGATATGGGTGTTGTAGTTTTGCCATGGGTGCGACAGACAGTTTGGATTTGGGCTTTTGGGTCGACAGAATTTTCCTTTTTAAGGTGAAATATAAGACTTCCTTCCGTATCTCGCATTTGGCTTGCCTCCATTTTTTCTTCCAAATACTCGCATCTATCTTCCAGCAACGTCAATTTATCTGTCAGCATAAGGTTACTGTTTTGAAGAGATCTTACTTCATTGTGTAATTTTTCTAAATCTGAGCGCTTCACTACTTCTTTCATTATTTCCTTTATTTCGGTTAGATCTGCTCTAAACTCAAGAAGAGTTTCCTGTATAATTGATTTTATTAAATCTCTATCCATATTGCTGTTGATGATTGCTGGCTTTTTACTTGGGGTGGATTTTGTGGGGGAAATTGTTTGGGATTTTCTTTTGTGCATCAGTTATGTTTGACGTTTAAGTTGTATTTTCTATATACATATATTTTTTTTTTCACAAATTATGCATGTAGTAAATAATAACTTACTGATTTTTTTTATAAATTTGTTTAGAATGAATGTTTACGGTTCTTTTGATGTATTTTTTAGTATTTTTTTAGCATTAATTTTATTATTATTATTTATTTAAAGGTGCTATAAATATTTAGGTTTCAAGCATTCTGGTCAAAAGTGCACAAGTGAAAATAAAGAATGTTTTAAATGTGGTGGATCACATAACGGACCTGAATGTTAAGCGGAAGTGTTACAATGTGTTAACTGTGTTAAGGTTAATAAAGACTTCAAACCTAATTTCAATGTGAATCATCATGCATTTGACAGTGACTATGAAGTTTACAAAAGAAAAGTAAGTGTAGAAAAGAAAAAACAGTGGTAGCAACTAGTACAAAACCAAAAAAATAAAACCCTTATTTATTATTTGAACATCGGAAGTCTGTTGGCAAATAAGAGTGAAGTAGAGCTTTTAATTAATGAGTACTCCCCTGACATAGTAGTGCCTTCTGAAACTCGCATTACAAATGAAATAGAAGATTCTGGAACACAAATTAATGGATATACGCACATCGTATGCTTATCAATTTCAAGGCATACCTGTGGAGTAAGTATGTACATAACAAAAGGTATAGAATACTCAGTAAAAAATGTAAGTAAACTAGAATATGTTGCATGGTTCTTAAAAGCTAAAATTTCTATTCAAAACGAAAAATGGTCCATTGGGGTAGTATACAGATCTCCAAGCTCTACAGTTAATGAATTTTTAGAAGCCTTTCAAATTGGTATGCACAGTGTTTTGATAGTGATAGAAATTGTATTATTGTGGGAGACTTTAATATAGACTATTTAGTGGAAGATTGTAATAAATCTAAAATGGATGATATTGTAACTGACCAAGGACTGTGTCAAGTAGTGAAGGAACCAACAGGAATAACAGAAACCTCAAAAACGCTTATAGATTATGTTTTAACGGAAATTAGTTTGTGCAATAAAATAAACGAAAAAACTGACTGTGACTGTAAAATATCAGACCATAAAACATTTGAAATTGAAATAAACATAATTAAAGTTATAGAGCCCCAAAGAAAAAATTGCAAAGTATTTAAATAGGCTCAGGGACATAACTCCTCGGAACATAAGTCCACTTTGGACTTGTGTTCCACCTTAGTTGGACATTAGTCCAAAATTGGACTATGGACTTATGTACCAACGCGGTGGGATATAAGTCCATAAAAGAAATGTTTGGACTTATGTCCCACTTTACATGTTTTGTTTAATGCAAATACAATACCTTTGGCAAGATGAAACTTTTCCTAAAAAGTGGCAATCAAAAGAAATTTGGACTACATATAGAACGTGTTTTACGGGTTTTTTCTTTGCTAATTACTAGGCAGGGCTATGATATGTTAAGAAGTCAACGAAATGTCCTTTAGTTAGAAAACCAAATGTTGTTAGAATACCGCCGCTCGCTCTTCGAATTTATAAGCAAAAAAATATAGAAAAATTTTAATGTAGCAGGGAAAGGAAAAAGAAAAAAGTCAAACAAAATCATTCTGCTTTATTTTGTTTACCTCAAACAGAAAAACATTGAATAAAATTAGAGAAAAACAATAGAAATAAATCGGAATAAGATTTTGTTTCTGAGAACTAAGAAAAATAAAAGTAAAAATTCACAAATTAGAGATATTGTTATCCGGAATTTGGAGAGAACTGTTTATTTTTAAAAGTTATTAAAACTCCTTTGTTTAAAAAAAATTTAAAAAATTTCAGTTTTTGAGAATTTGAGAAGATAAAATTAAGAAATCGCGCCATGGGACATAACACATCACTCCTCGGGACATAAGGCCATTATAGACTTAATCACATCTTTCATTCACCATTTTTTTTTATTTTAGCTGAGACATAAGTTCACAAATTGCATAGAATCTTAATTTTTCAATAAATAATAGTAAATAAATAGCTTTAGGGCATACAGCTAGAAAACCAAAGGTTTTTAGAATACCGCTGCTCTTCAAATTTATAAGCACAAAAACTATTTAAAAATTTTAGTGTTTAAAAAAAAAATATTATAAGATTGACTTGTTAAGTAAAATGCTAACATTCTATATAAAATTTCTTTACTTTATTAAAACTTATTTAATAATGTCCCACTAATGTGGGACACAAGTCCATAATGAACTTATGTTCCCGAGTCGGCAAATCGAGGAAGACAAGCAAAGTAGATTCGTCGAGTTAAGTCATCTCAACCAGAAAGGCACGACTGGAATCGTTTTTGTCTCAACTCAGCAATTCTATAATCAGGGGCCTACTTCACAGTAAATACAATACTACATTTCATACAACATACAACAATTTTAAAATCATACATTACATACAATTTTTCACATGGCATTCTGATTATTCTTTTTTGGAATACAGTCCTTACAAAGATGCTGCATTTTGCTTTGCTTGCATTTTATTCTCAGAAGGAATTCAAAGACAATTTGCTAGTCCGGAATGGGTATAGTTGCAGTTGGGTGTTCGTCAGTGGCATTAAATGTAGAGTCGGGGGTACACAATCGCCGCTGGCTTGTTGGCATAGACCAGTGATTCCCAAAGAGACTTGATGGAGGTCTACGTAAGCGTGAACAAAAAATGGGGGTCTATAAGATGTTAATGGGGTCCACGAAAATTTATCTGCTTTTGATAGTAAAGAGCAAAAATGTAATCATAGTTTTTATAAGGGCATACTACCTACTTTGTTTTAAGTACCTAACTAATCAGATAATATTTCAATAAGGAAAACGATTGTTACTTGTCCAAACTTGCGTATTCGATATTAGGTACAATTTCGTGTACAGACTTGCAAAGCGCTATCCTCCCGACAATGCTTGGTGCTTGTTCAGACATGAACTTGATCACCACTGTAAATACTTGATGCCAAATGCGAACTTATTCATTTGTTTCAGGAAATTCGAAAAAAAGGTGTGAGAAAATTGATATCTAAAATCATCTGTGGAAAAAGTTTAACACTGAAATGCACGAAAAATTGTTCGAAAATCGAACCAACATCCAATTTCCTTTAGAGGTTAAATGGCTTCTATCACTTGGCAAGAAATTCACACTCCCAATTGATAAACAAAGTTTTCCTCTGTTTCAATTAATAGCCGATGGAGAAGAAGTAATAAGAGACATACAACACGAAAAACAACAAGAGCTCATGAGAGCGCATTACACCAACATGTTACAATCGTTCAAACGGCACCATAAGAATGATCCATTTGCTAAGTATGTTATTTATTTATGTACACAAAATAACAATCAGTTTTCTTGAGACTGCTATTATACGGTGAAATTTGTTGCACGAAACCACTTCGAATTCTTCTTTGTTCTGTCATCCCGTGTCGCAAGTGTTATTGCACGATGAAATCCAGTTTCATGAAACTAGTTTCACATTTCTCTTTATCTTTCATTCGCTGTTTTTATTTTTGGGGAAAAATAGTTATCTAGTAGCGCCTGGTTGCTTCAAAACCTCTTTTATTGAAAATTGAAAAACAAAAAAGTCATTATTATTAGTATTATTACTCATTATTGAAGTAAATGGAACAGAATAAACAAAAACACGAACAAGGACAAAGAGAAACGTCAAAGCTGTTTCACGAAACCATAACCCATGCGACACAGGGTAGCTCATTGTCCATCTCTCCTTTTCGAACTTTCGTTCTCTTTTGCACTTATGGTATTCGAACATTTTCGTGCAACAAATTTCACCGTATAATAGCATTCTAGGCAACAAAAAAATATCGTCATAGTACCAGCTGATAAAGGTAACGTCACAGTCGCGATGCAACGTAATGAGTATGAACAGAAAATGTGCGAATTATTATCAGATCGAAACACATACAGAAAAATACGAAATAACCCAACCACTACACTGCAAACTCGCAACAACGATTTAGTAAAGTGACTTAAAAACAACAACTGCATCGATGACCGAGAGAAAACGAAGATGACCACCTACACAGCACAGCTTCCATCTATTTACGGTTTGCCAAAAATTCATAAGACAAACATGCCTCTGCGTCCCATTACGTCATCAATGAAACTACCGTGCTATGAATTATCTAAACATGTTGGCAAAATCCTACAGTACGTCACAACAAAATCAAGCCACTCGGTAAAAAATTCATTTGAGTTTGTTGATAAGGCGAAAACGTGAAATTAAGTCGTAATGATGTACTCGTTTCGTTTGATGTAGTATCACTTTTTACAAACATTCCCATTCAACTAGCTATCACGATAGTA
This sequence comes from Melanostoma scalare, assembly GCA_949752695.1. Classification (NCBI taxonomy): domain Eukaryota; kingdom Metazoa; phylum Arthropoda; class Insecta; order Diptera; family Syrphidae; genus Melanostoma; species Melanostoma scalare. The sequence goes on from OX456986.1 coordinate 98,050,580, forward strand.
AAATTAAAGTGGGACTTAATAAGTAAAAACACTAAAATCACACAAAATAAATTTCTTGAGATTTTAAACTTTTGTCTCAAAGACAACAACCATCTACAATACGGTAATGACATCTATAAACAAATTTTTGGAATGCCTATGGGCAGTCCCTTATCTCCCACAATTGCAGACCTAGTTCTAGATCATGTTTTAGATGAATGCTTTAAAGACATGGAAGTAAAACCCACGTTCATCTCCAAATATGTAGATGATATATTTTGCACTATGGATAAACGAAATGTTGATAAGGTAATACAGATCCTCAACGGATTTCACCCAAAAATCCAGTTCACGGTTGAGAACGAACATAATAAAGCACTACCATTTTTAGATATTGAAATCCACCGTGATGGGAGTCGCTTACTCTTTGATTGGTACCAAAAACCTACAGCGTCGGGAAGATTGATTAATTTTCGCTCTAATCAAGCAAGACATATTGTTGCGGTAAAATTTACCACAACAAGTTCTATCCGCCGTTCTTCTCCCGCTAATAAACTTTATCCATAGTTGCTCGGAAGTAGTAGAAGAGTTCCGTTGAAACCTGGTTCATCAGCCAGAGACCTGTTCTTCTAAAACTTTCGAAATGCCATTTTCAGGTCATATTGTTCCCCGATGCAAAAGATTGCACAGCAGAAGACACTTTTCTTGTGTGACGGTCGGTCCACAATAGTCGTACGGCAGGTGGCCTACGCAAACATTGATTAAAGGAGAAAGACATGAAAATCGAGATCCATGTAAAACAATGTGTGAACTATATTCACACCAACCTAAATTTTCTAGTAGATTTCAATTAAAAATAAATTGAGTATCGTCAACATCAAGGAAGAATCACTAAAAGACGTGTTTCCGTTTTTCCCCCCTATCTTCTTTTCTAACTATCTGAACGAAGGTCTACGGAAAGTATTCGTCGAGCTTTTAGACTTAGCATCTTTTGTTCTTCGTTCTCTTGGAAAATATCTTCTCTGTATTTTAGTTTGGGCCGGTTTGGGCTGGGGACTTTGCGCGGGTAAAATATTTTTTCGGAGTAAGTCTTTCTGAAAGAGGTTGAACTCGTCCACTCGGCTACTGGTGATCACATCACCTGAACGCAAAGGACCGCGGGTAGTGGGTTCGTGACATCTCACTTGAACATCCCAGCCTAATGGCGGAATGCTGCAGTAAAAGTGAGACCGAACAACACCACACTTAAAGGTCTGACGAGGATGGCTGCTTGGCCGATGCCGGATGGAGGAGAAAAACCCGCCATCTTGATGGTCTCTTGACTTTTGGCGACGAAAGTGTAAAGATACAGAGAAAGAGTGCAAAAAATTATTTGCGAATATTTTGCGTTTTTATTGCAATTTTTTTGGAAGATATTTTGTGAAGCCGACTTTGCGGCAAAATTCCGGTTGGGAATTCGATTGTGGAAATTGAGGAATCCAGAGAGGGTATTTTCTCAACGAGTGCAGGAGTATATTAGAAGAGCTAAGTATTTTCTTTCCTTTTTATTTTCTACTGTTCGCTTCGAAAAATCCTATATTTTCAAGGATTTTTCGAACCACTTTAGAGTCGTCTTATTTGCGGCAAAATTTTGATCCGCTAGGCCTTCGTTGACCTAACGTTTTTCTTTTCTATCCCGAGATTGCGGGACTCGCGACCGTTTTTTTCTTTACTTCTATCCTTACTTTTTTTCCTCGGAAACTTTCCTTAGTGATCCTATCTTGTGTTCAAACGACACACCAATCTGTTTATAATCTTGGCTAACTTTCTTACATTTTCTTTATTTCGAGAATTGGCCTCCTGCCAACCTCGAAAACAACTTTGTACCTTTCCTTAATATCGAAAAGATTCTGGGTTTTTATCCAGGTATCAACCACGGTTTCCCAGACCCCCTAAAAATATAATAAAAATCTGCTTTGGTTAAGGCAAACCAACATCTTAAAAGGTTTCCTGGCGCCCATATAAGAAGTGAGCTGGTACGCCCTTGTACTCTGACTCATCAAAATGAGTTTTATTAGTACGCGATATTATTTTATAGTTATTTGATATTCCCTTTTAATCAAATCGGATTAAAAAGGAATATCAAATCGAACCCACCCATCAGACTGAGCTACGGGAGACAGCACTGAAGTGTTGTTGGTTGCCGAACACGAACCTACATATGTCACTTTGACATTTCGTTTTTAGACAAGTTGCGCGCACGTCGCGTCGGGATTATTTACATCCCAATTTAGTTTCGCGGATAAATATGTTTTTTTGTATCGTTTACGTTTTGATTTTGTTCGCAGTATTTGGAATCGATTTCCAACGTTTTAATTAATAAATTTTCTTGTGATCTAGATTCTGTTCGCGTATTAAATTCGGTAACAATATCATCATTAATACTGCATCCAATCTTGTAAACAAAGTGTTCAAAATTAGCGACACACAATTCCACTCTGCAAACGAGCAAAAAGTCATATAAATCTTTAGGGATAATAACTATCCAGCTGCACTTATTCGCAGTCTTTTGTTGAGACACAAAATAAAAATTCCACGGAGCAACAATACTGCAGAACCAGTCAATGTATACCATAAACGCATGGTATACGTCCCAGCGCTGACTGAAAATTTCAAGAAATCTGTTACTAAAAATTTAACAAATACTCGTCTTTCCTTCAAATCAAATGAAACGCTAGACCAATGCTTCACAAAACTTAAAACAAAACCAGAAAAGGACAGACAAACTGATGTCATCTACAAAATAAATTGCAATGGCCTACTAATGAACCTAATGAACCGTTCAATCTTTGCTACATTGGAACCACCAAACAATTTCTACGACAACGTATGTCTAATCACAAGTCAGACATAAGACTCAAAAATCCGGATCAGACAGCTCTGGCGTATCACAGTATTGAGAGCGGCAATTCTCCAGACTTTGATGACGAACGGAGAAACATGTTTCTAAACGATACACGTTAGAAACATTACATATTCTCAACAACACCAACTACAACATGAATAGAAAACAAAACACACAAAACATTTCCGTGCTTTTTTAAGTTTTTCTATATCAATGATTTAACATATCATTTTTTCCTTTTTCTTTTATTCCTTTTTATACAAGTGAGTGTACTTATTGTTATTTTGTCAACAATTAATTTATTAACATAATATATTTTTGTTCAAATAAAAGTTCCCCTGAAGAAGGCAGCAACCCCTGCCGAAACGTTGGGAAAGTTAATGTAACTTAATTGTTTCATTACAAAAATCACAGTGACCAAAAAAAAGCCGACGGAAAACAGATTTCCACTTGAACTTACAGTGGTGGACACGAATTTAGCACGTTAATAAAAGAAAAGGATAAACTATATTTACAAAATTTGTTTCTATTTCAGTATATTCATTTTTATGTTGTTTACATTATTTACACATATAAGTATATTATTCCAAAATACATTCTTATACTTTTTGTATCTGAAAGAGAAAAATAAATAAAAATAACAGAAAACATACATTTTTGTCTGGACATGAATTAAGCACATTTCAATAAAACTGCTTGATAATGTTACTTACCGTAACTAAAACTACACTTTGTTTAATATTTTGTTGGAAATCCTTTGTTCTTTAAGACTGAATTGAGTCTTCTTGGCAAACTCTCGACTAAGGCCTCACAGCGTTGCTTAGGTATTGAATACCAAGCATTCTGTATCTCTTAACACAAATCTGTTAAATTTTTCGGTTTTTCTTTTTCAATGTGTCGCTCAACTTCATTCCACAAATTTTCGATCGGGTTCAGATCGGGTGATTGAGCCGGCCACTTTAAAACATTCACTCTATTGACCTCTAAGGCACTTTTCACAAGTTTTGAAGTGTGCTTAGGATCATTGTCGTGCATGAAGAGCCATAAAACTGGCAAATTATCTTCAGCATATGGTATCATATGGTTCAGTATAATATCTTTATACAGGTGCTGGTCCATTTTGGAGTCTATCTTCACTATTGGACCAACACCGTGCCAAGAGAAGGCAGCCCAGACCATCACGCTTCCACCGCCGTGCTTCACCGCCTTAATGGTGTATTTTGGATCATGTTCCTTGTTTTGTGGACGCCAAACATATTTTTTTCCATCTGATCCAAATCGACAGAACATTGATTCATCGCTCCAAAGTACATTTTTCCAGAAATTTAGTTCTTTGCTTAGATGTAATTTGGCAAACTCTAATCTAGCCTTCGAATTTTTTTTCGAAACCAATGGTTTTCTTTGTGCAATGCACCCTCTCAATTTTTTTTCATTTAGGCGTCTTCTCACGGTTCTTGAGGAAACATTGACATTTTAATTCTAAATTAATTCATTTCGAATGGCACTAGAGGTTTTAAATTGATCCTTGCTGGATATCATGACTGTATTAATGACTTTATCTTCCCTCTTTGTTATCTTTCTTCTGCGAGGGGCTTGTTATAAATTTTTTGTCACTCCATACTTTTCAAAATGTCTAAGAGCATTGTATACCATCGTCCTGGAACATTCTAGCAGCTCAGAAATTTCCGTTACTGTGCGACCCTTTGACTTCATCTTAATGATAAGACTTCTTTTGTCCTCAGAACACCATTGCCCTTTTGCCATGACTATTTAATGTTTTTTAAGTTTTATTTCAATTTACAACATTAAGAAGATATAAAATTACCTCGAAAACAAATTAAAAGTAAAATAACCAAAATTTGTACACGTGCTAAACTGATGTCCAACCAAAAACAATGCAAATGACAAACTATCAATGATTTTTCACTATGAGATTGGATTGCATAAGAAAATGCACAGTTCTGTTTTCTCTGACTTGTTGTCATATGTATTAACGCACAAAAAAAAAATATAGTAGTACCCATCCCAATACCCATCTCAGTGTGCTAAACTTGTGTCCACCACTGTATATCCAAAAAATTGGTCAATAACTCATCTCTATGAAAATTTATATCATCAGTGTTTGCTAGTGCCGGAGAAAAGTAAGTACTGTAATAATATAAATCTTTATTTATTCCAAATCAACACTTTTGAAACTTTTCAATAAATTAAACAATTTTTACACGTTTATTACGTCCGCACGAACCGAGTCTGAATTTACAACTGACTCATCATACATGCAACTTACTTACTCTCTATTTATTTCTTATTGGCAGCCGGCGGTTTCACTCTTTCTTTTATGTGTGCGCTTACAACTGGCGCTTACAACTCGACCATCCTGACTAACAATCGCCCCGATGTTATTTGAACATTTTTGTTTAAAGTTTACCCATGGTTTCAAATTTGCCACTTCCAATATCCCCTCGTAAGGAATCTGCCCTAACTGACATCCCTCAACGTCTTTAACTACGTATCTATCATTTGGTAACCTCTTAACTATCTCATATGGTCCCCTGAATTTAGGTACTAATTTCTTACATACACCGGCTTGACTAACATGATTCCTGATCATTACATAATCTCCTTTATCATACTCACAAGTAGTTCTAAGACGATCTTTTAATTCCTTATTATAATTCTGGCTCTTAACAATCTTCTCTGCTGCATCAACTCTCATTTGTACTAAATCCTTATTTATCCCTTTACTCTTTTTATCACACTCATTCAAACTTTCCTTCAGAAAATCTATCACCACACCTTTTTGTCTAACCCCAAACAACAACTGACTCGGGGTCACCCCAGTGACACTACTAAATGTGTTATTCAACGCGAATTCTATTCTTGGTAATACACCATCAAGAGAATAGTACAACCCCGCACTCGTCAACTTAGCGATCATTGGACCTAAAGTTCTATTGACACGCTCCACTTGCCCGTTCGCTTGTGGAGACCCAGTTGCAACTTTTACGTGCCGAATATTTTGCTCTTCAAGGAATTCTCTAAAAGCTCCTGAGGTGAAAGCACTACCTCTATCAGACACCAGCAATTTTGGCCGACTGTAATGCATGAAATACGAACTTAAGCAACTAAGAACCTCCTTTGTATTAGTGGATTTCGTTGCGTACAATTTAACGTATTTTGTAAAAGCATCTATTACCAAGAATACGTATTTCTTCTTGGCCTTCTTTAGCGAGACTGGGCCAAAATGATCCACATGCACTGTCTCAAAGGGCATATTCCCTTTGGGAATATTATGCACAAGCCCTTCATGTTTCCCAAATTTAGGGGAAAATGCTATACATTTGAAACAATTCTCGATATGATTTTTTACCTTGTCCCTCATCTTTGGGAACCAGTATGTCACCATAATTGCATCTATAACCTTGTCACGACCCAAATGCCCCATTTCATCGTGGTATAACCTCATTACATTCCCCTCCATAGTTTCCGGAACATAAAACAATATCCTTTGACCTACTTTCTTATAAACAAGTCCATTGTGCATTTCATATAAACTACTCTCTTCATTACTTAACTGACTTCGTATTCTATTAATTGTTTCATCTTTATACTGTTTAATAGATAGATTTTGTTCAAACGTATTCTCTTCCAAAACCAAAATAGTTGACATACGGCTAAGAGCATCTACATGTAGCATTCTAGACCCGCTACGATGCTCAGTAAAATAGTCATAATTCTGGAGTTCCAACACCCAACGTGCAATCCTAGGATTTATTTCCTTTTTATTTAGGGTCAGTGTCAATGAGTTACAGTCAGTAACTATTTTAAACCTTAATCCATGTAGATACACCCTAAATCGTCGCAACGCGTAAATAATGGCTAATGTTTCTAATTCAAAACTGTGAAACTTACTTTCTTGTTCAGTCGTTCTTTTCGAAAAATAAAATATTGGATGGAATTTTCCATCTTTTTTCTTTTGCATAAGAATAGCTCCGAACCCTATTGAACTTGCGTCACAATGTAGTTCAGTCTCATCCTTTGGACTATATATAGCCAATATAGGAGCTTCGATCAGTTTCTCTTTCAAATGTTCAAAACAACGTAATTCTTTTTCACCAAATTTAAACACAGCATCTTTCTTTATGAGCTGATACAGAGGCTGTGCTTTAATTGAGAAACCCTCGACAAACCGTCTAAAATACGAACATAATCCGAGAAAACTGTGCACAGCTTTAGCGTTCTGTGGAATTGGAAACTTACTTACTGATTCTAAATTTCTCGCATCAGGTTTAATACCATCTTTTGACACCCTGTACCCTAGATAACTTATTTCTGTCATCATAAATTTGCATTTATCTAACCTCAACTCAAGTTTATTTTTTACTAAAATTTCAAAAACTTCTTTTATTATCTCAAAATGCTCCTCGATTGTCTCAGTTGCAACCATCAAATCGTCAATATATATCCTTATCTTTTTTCTTCTCAATAGATCTTCAAAAACCCTCTCAATGTACTGTTGAAATTCTGACGGTGCATTCTTTAACCCAAATGGCATAAACATGTACTCATATTGACCCATAGGGGTTACAAATGAAGTGTATTTAATGGATTCTTCATGCATACGAACGTGATAAAATGCATTTTTGAGATCTAATAATGTAAAAACTTTTTTTCCTGTAAACCCGTCTAATATGTCTTCTATCAATGGAAGTGGATGGTTTACTTTAAGAGTTACCTTATTAAGTGTTCGGTAATCCACACATAAACGAATATCCCCTGTTTTCTTCTTTACCAAAACTATTGGAGAAGCATATTCCGACCTACTTCTTCTGATAACACCCTGTCTGAGTAAATTATCTAAAATAACCTGAACCTGCTCCTTCTCATAGTATGACAACCTCCTTGGTGAACATTGGAATGGCTTATCGTTATTTAATATTATCTTCATTTCACATATGGTCTCTGGATTTTCAGGGCGTTTGCAGTTTACATAAGATTCATTTAATATTTTATCAAACATTCTTTTGTGTAAATAACTTAAGTTTTCATTGACTGTGCATTCTTTATAATTCTCAACTTCAATTCTCATTAAGCTTAAACATTCTTCTTCATAAGTACATTCATTATTTAATTTCAAACACTCTTTCTTACTCACGTCAGTTTTAGTTAATACATTATCTTTAGCATTTACCACAGGTACCATTTTTAAACCAGCTTTTTTTAAGAAATCTTTACCTAGTACCACTGGATATCTCATCGTACTATCTGGTACAACAAACAAATTTAAATTTATATTTCTTCCTTGAAACAAAACATTACATTCAATTTCGCCAATTATGACCAAAGGACTTTTATTTAAACCAACAAAGTTACATTTCATAATATTTTTTTTTATAAAAAAAGGTAATGTAAATTGATGTCGAATGAAACTCACCGGACTACCAGTATCAATCAATATTCCTAAGGTTATAAAATAGCTATAATTTTGATATAAGAACTTACACTTTAAATAACTTACATATTCGTCGTCGTCTTCATCTTCGTTAACATGGTGTACTTCGCGGCTTGTTTTCCTCTTTGGACACTCTGCAGCTAGGTGCCCCATTTCAGAGCATACATGGCAAGCACCTCGTTCTCTTTTCGGCTTACGACATTCATTTGCTCGGTGTCCCAAAGAATTGCAATTGAAACATCTTACTGGTTTCACAGCACTTCCGCTTGCTGTCTCTGTTGTCCTTTGAACCGGCATCTTCGATTTTGGAAGTTCTATTTTTGCGAACGCTTCGGCCATTTTTTGTTTGTTATCAAAGCATTGCATCCTTGCTTGTGACCTCAGTTGGCTGTCAGGGATGCCTTCGATCAGGTATTCTAACAACTCCTCTTCATCTATGGCCAGCTTGTTTGCCATGATTGTTTTTTCATGAAGGTATTGTTGAAATGTCTCAGATGGTTGCCACTGTCTTCCTTCGAATGTTTTTTTTACCGACAATCGACCTTCATTATTGAAAAACATCTCACCCATCTCCTTAATCAGCTGGTCAGTTGTCAGGTACACCAAGTCTGCTTTAGAGTGAAACCACTTTAGTGCGTTTCCCTTCAGCTTATTGGAGATCAGGATTCGAGCACTTTTATCATTTAGGTTGTATGCAGCGATTATATTGGTCAATTGTGTTTTCCAGTGCAAAAAACAATTGCCATCAAAATCTGATAACAAATCTTTTACCCCACTGTTGGTAATTTCACTATTATTCTGTTTGTTCAGATTGTCTCTCTTCAGTAGGTCATTTTCCATTTTCAATAATGCGATCTCTTTCATTTGTAGTTCGATTTCTTTTTTCATGACCTCCAGTTCTCTCTTTTTTATCTTCAGCTCTTCTTCAGTGTGGCTCTCTTTTGTTGGTGGTGGGTTTTCAATTGAACTCTCTTCAGCGTGTTGTCTGTCATTCGTTTCATCATCATCAGACTCGTTTGCTTCATCATCAGCCGTCTGCGTCTGCTGCTTTAGTGTGTGTGGAAACTCACCCCTATCTACCTCTGGAATGGATATCAGACGTAACACCAACTCACTTTTACTGCCTGTGGTTTTTTTTCCAAGGTGTTCCAACCAAATCTTTAACTGCGTAGCAGTATAGACTTTATACTTATCGATCTCTTAATTGGTTGTTGGTTGCATTTTCTTATTGGAGTGTTGCATCGAACCAGAAAATTCCGTTAGACGAATCGAAATTGCGTAGCGTCGTTTCGGGATATATATATTTTTTTACAAACAACACTCAATCAGGGGTTTTATTTTCTTTTTTTTTTTCGATACGATCTTTCGTGATTTGGGGCGCTTTCACAATCCCACTTCTGATTTGTAATAATATAAATCTTTATTTATTCCAAATCAACACTTTTGAAACTTTTCAATAAATTAAACAATTTTTACACGTTTATTACGTCCGCACGAACCGAGTCTGAATTTACAACTGACTCATCATACATGCAACTTACTTACTCTCTATTTATTTCTTATTGGCAGCCGGCGGTTTCACTCTTTCTTTTATGTGTGCGCTTACAACTGGCGCTTACAATACCTACCATTTTTTTTGATATAGTAGTTAAGTATTTTTTTTACGTGTATGTACTAATCGTTTGATCACAACTGCTCGTATAGATAGGTAACTTAAGACGAATTCCTTTAAAAAAAAATCGACTGCAGTCAATTTTTTTTTTGAAAGGAATTCACTTAGGAGGAAAAAAATCGACTTGCCGTCGATCTCTTTTTTGAGACGGATTTGCACACTGATTTTCACACACACAACAATTTTGACAGATCAAAAACGGCAAACAACAACATCAGCATATGAAAAAAATTAAAGGAAGCAGAATTATTGTTTTGTATTTAGTTGTGAATTTGGAAAACATTTGGTGAAAAAAAATATAAAAATTGTGTGCCTAACAATATGAATGTAATTGTTTTGTTCCATGGTGCTAGTTTTTCTACATTAGCCAGTTGGACACACACACATTCATAAAAAAAAAATTGATACTTTTTTAATTTCCTAAATACCCAAAAAAGAATCGAATTTAGTAGCGACTGCAGTCGCGGTGAAAGGAAATCGACATTAGTAACTTACAGATATTTTGATTGTCCTCTTTCGATTTGAAAACAAACACAGCACGTAGTAGTAGTAAATGTGATTTTTATTTACATTTATAAGAAGTAATTACATAGTTTGGTATAAATTTATTCACAAAAAAGCATTGGCATGTGCCGTCAGCCGAAGAGAGAGCTTTGAAATTTCTTTATACAAAGTATGAAATAATTTAACGCTAAGTTTACATTAATAACAAGTAGATAAACTAATACAAAAATTATAAAAAGGAATTATATGAATATAAAATTAAAAGCAGGATCAAAAAGCTTCATTTATGATTTGATTTCGATATTTATAGGCAGTTTTGATGTAGCAGTAAAGAAGTGTCCAATTATCGCCATTAAGAATACCCTGAATTTCATCTCCAGTAAGAGTATTTTTTCTCCAGATTGATCTTCTGATTGAGTTGAAGATAGGACAGATGCCTATGAAATGACATATGTCTTCTCTAGTTCTCATATTGCACAAGGTACATTCCGTATTTTGTTCCCTTATACACGTTTTATTCAATTGTTTTTTTTTTTCACGAGAGAAGCACTGCCTCTCTAAAAAGGCCGAATAAGCAATATTACAGAGCAATAAATTTTGTAATTTTTCTTGCAAATAACTACTGATTTTATAAAACAGTAATTTCACAATCATTTTAAATTGATTTTGAAGTAACTACTTTATCAAATTTCCTTTTCGGAAGAGCGGGGCTTGAGCTTCGATGCCAGTTTGTCACTTTTTAACAATGAAGCCGCAGACAAAAAATACGCAAATACACGGAGCGCGTGAACTCATTGATTTGATGAAATTAGTTAGTGGTCGTTTTTATGGACAATTTTGCGATTTCGACTTTTATTTTTTCCTACACAAATATGATCAGTATTCGATACTGAGTACACCAATTTGTCTTAGCGGTTTTATTAGTTGGTTCCTTTACAAGCCGTAATTCTATTTCCGCGTGCTGACAAAGGCTGCGGTGTGATACCTATAATAATAGAATGTATTGATGAGGATAACCATACCTACAGTCAACATTTAAGTGCCATGCATGATGACTTCAAAACCAGGTTTGAAGATATGCTGACGATGGATATAGCACCATGGATCACAAATCCATTTAATGAAACGGAAGTGGCCAATGTTGTATTACAAGAGGAGCTGCTCGAGCTAAGCACCAATGAGGAACTGAAGGTGAAATTTAGGAAAGGCTACCAAACATTGTGGCTGCAAGCAGAAATACCCGAAAAATATCCTGGACTGTGGGAAATCGCAAGAAAATAGTGAATAGCTTTTCCTTCGTCATACCTTGCGAAAGGAATTTTAGTGCCGTTGAAAACCTCCTAACAAAAAAGAGAAGCAAATTAAACATCACAGAGCGGGGGATTTGCGGTTATTGCTCACAAAAATAAAGCCAAACTATGGTCGTTTGCTGACACTCCATTAAATACACCTTAACTTCATCAAATGACCCGAACCTATATTACCCTATTAATTTTTTCTTGTAATTCTATTCTTTTAATAAATTAAGTGTTATAAATTGTACCATTTTTCGATTTTATTTAACCTATCATAATAAAGGGACAGATCTCAGAAGCGACACAATTTTTATTTTTTGGTGACTTTAAGAATGTGGTAGAAATGTAGCAGCAGGGGTCCACCGAAACCAGTAAAATTTTGAAAGTGGTCCACGAAAAAAATAAGTTTGGGAACTACTGGCATAGACCATAGACTTGACGTAGCCCCACAGGAAATAGTCCAACGGCGTCAAATCGCACGACCGAGGCGGCCAAGCGACTGGACAATTTCGTGAGATAACACGTTCTCCAAACTTGGTTTCCAATAAATTGATTGTGACATTCGCTGTGTGGCTTGTGGCGCCGTCCTGTTGGAACAACATGTCCTCCAAGTCGATATCATCCAATTGGGGCCAAAAATATTCGGTTATCATTGAACGGTAGCGGTCCCCATTTACAGTAACGTAATGATGCCGGCGCCGACCGCCGCGCCGGCCCATAAACCACACCAAACCGTAATTGTGTGTGGATTGCTGCCTAACCAATACCGCATATTATGTTTATTGACGATGCCACTCCGAATCCAATAACGCAAAAAAAAACTTAAAAAAAAAAAAAAATTTTAAAAGTCATTTTTGTAATTTTTGGTTTTCTCAAAAACTACAGGTTATTTTGGCATCCGGTTTTTTGTGTTTGATCAAAAATAAATAAGAGCATTGAAAATAAGCCAGAAAAATACTACTTTATTACGTAAAATTTTGAAAAAAAAATGGTTTGAAGAAAAAAAATTATGTTTTTTTTTCAAAATTTTTATTTTGAAAACTAATATTTCAAAAACTATGTATGGGTTTTTGGCTTTTCAAAATGCTATAGCACGACTCTGTAGGTATTACCGTTATTTTTAAATAATATTTTTTCCATTTTTAGTGATTTTTTTCTTAAATTGCCCCTCCCGCCTAAACGGGGGAAAATGGACCCCCCCCCCTCCCATACAATTTTTTGCTTGTCTAGGTCCAACCAACACACTCTATCTTTTTGTCACACCTTATGCAAATCACCCTGTATATTACTCACGCAAGAGATTGCCAATCCCTTTTCCAATCGAGTGTCCCTTCAATTATCCTTGAATCCCATGCCGCCAGCATTAAGCATTGAAGACCAGTGGCAGCAATGCCAAGAAGCCATCAGAGCCGCTGCCTCTGAGGTTCTGGGTTTCACTCGGTCACCAAAACGAAACCCAGGGTTCGATGAAGAATACAGGCAGGCAAATGCAGCCAAACAAAAAGCACGTCAAATGTATAACGATATTTACAAGGAGAAAAGAACAGAGGAACACCGAATTCTCAAAAAGAAAAAGAAGCAGCATGAGAAGCGCTCGTTTGAGGAAATTGAGAGATGCCATGACAGGAACGAGATTCGGAAGTTTTATCAAAATGTAAAAAGATCCTGCCAGGGTGGCAAGTCCCGAACTCAAGCCTGTAAAGACCAGCAGGGAAACATAAATGTAGAGTCACAGTCGCTACAGAGGATCTGGAAAGATCACTTCTGCAGACTGCTTAACGGCGATGAGGACACAAATTCCTCTGTCAGGCGGATTGCCCCATTCAGTTTGGAAGATGATCAGGAATGCCCGCCTCCCGACCTAGAAGAAGTTAAGCTTGCCATATGCAAACTTAAATCAAATAAGACTGCAGGTGCAGATGGCCTTGATGAAGGGAGAAGGGAGACCCTCACAATTGCGCCAATCACAGAGGGATAAGCCTCCTTAACTTTGCTTATAAGATCTTGTCTGCTGTAATATGTGAACGTCTGAAACCCCACGTCAACAACTTGATAGGTCCTTATCAATGTTGTTTTAGACCAGAGAAGTCCACAATAGACCAAATTTTCACATTACGGCAGATCTTGGAAAAAAACCCGAGAACATAATATCGATATTCACCATCTCTTTATCGATTTCAAGGCCGCGTATGACAGTACTTATAGAGACGAGCTATACAGAGCCATGTCTAGTTTCGGCATCCCTGCAAAACTCGTACGACTATGCAGGATGACTTTGGAGAATTCTCGCTGCTCCGTCAAGGTTGTTGCACTTTTTCCTTCCACAGGGATCTGTTATCTTGAAATGATTTTAAGTTTATTTACTAATTTAGGATAAATGAAAAGATTAGTAAAGTTTTTAACAGTTAAAACACTTATTTTATTTCCTCAGATGTACATTTCAGAAGCAATGCTTCCATCTTCTGAAATGTACATCTGAGGAAATAAAATAAGTGTTTTAACTGTTAAAAACTTTACTAATCTTTTCATTTATTAGATTAAAAAACACGTGGAATATCTCAACTAAAAAACTCATTAATTTAGGATGATCACGTAAGTACTTAAACAACAAAATAAAAGGAATATACGATTCCAAGCAAATTAAAACAAGAAAAGTAAATTGCACGACCGATGTGCACGCTAGGGAAAATTTCGATAAAGTGAGGTTTATAAGAAAAGGTGTATTTGTTCAATTGGAAGGGAAAAGCGCGTCCAGCAACAATTTGCGCTGATACCACGGCCGATCAGCTGAGGGTGCGTTCGGTGGAAAAGTTTTTGATTAATTATTGCTTGAGGTAGGTAAGTAATATTTATTTGATCGAAGGTAATAAAATTTTCATTAGTACGAGAGCCAACGAAAATTAGTGGGCGCCAGGAAATTTTTATTAAAAGGAATTTTCAAACCTTTGCTGAAAAGTAAAAAAAGGAAAATACGACCCAGGAATATAAACGAATTTGAGTGGAAAACGAAAGACAATGTTTGAATGGAATGAAATGAATTTTTTTTAAAGTTCAATTTATGTGGTTGGGAAAACCTTAAGAGATTAGGACTAAAAACCCAAATCTTTTCGAGAATATAGTTATAATAGTTTTTCAAAAGAGAAAGAAAAGTAAAAGATAGCAAACAGTAGATTCGCCAAAGACAAATGAAGCAAGAAAAGCCCGTTATCGTGCTGTCTTGAAAGTGCCGTATGGCAATGAAAAGGTCGCGAGTCCCTCAAAATATGGGAAATTATCGACGCAAAAGGCAAACAGAATAATATTCACAAATGAAGCAAGATTCAAAAAAAACTTTCAACGCACAATTTACTAAAACAGATTTCACTGTACTTATCTTAGAATTGGAATTCAATTGTTCCTCCTTGAACTTCTATGTCCTCTGACACTTCCTTATTATTTTTCCTTGTGGGAAATTCCGTCGCTGGCCCGTTCTGCCACAACCCTTTATCCACACGCAAAAATTAGGGAAGTTAGATTCCACAAAACTCACTAAGAAAATTACTAGTTTTCAAACAAGTCGCCAAACTTGTAACTTGGAACTTTTTCTAAATCAATAGTTAAATCTTTAACCAATATGGCTGCTCAATTATAAATTCTTTCCAAAATTCGCTTGATCGCTTTTTCTTCCAAAACCTCTATGTCTCATAGCCAACAATGAAGTGACTTTCCCAACTCTCTTGTCAAGCTGTCTCATGTACGTCGATTTGTCTTGGCCGTTCATTCACCCACAGTGGGTTCCATTACGGATATTTAGCACCCAGTGTCGAAGCGTCCATATATTGAGTGGAATGAGTGCTTCCGTTAACGAATTTAAAAAAATCTTAGGTAGCTTGCAAAATTTAAATTCAAAATTCCAAAACTTATTAATGTTTCTATTATGTTTTTGATATTATATTACACCAGTCTGCCCTTATCCAATCTATCTCGTTAAATAAATGTCAACATCATTTTGAGAACATTATAATATTATACCAAAATAACTACATAAAAGAAATCATGGTCTGTCTGCTAATTACATACAACTTAAAATACCCCCACAGTAAACCAACAGAGAATGCTCAACATCTTTGCATTATTTTTACGAATGTACGAAGTGACTAAAATGCGTAATACATATGCATTCTCTTTAATTGTCTTCTTTTCTTAGCTCAATCTCAAAATACCCACACCAACAGAAAGTACACAACATCACTCATAAATGTTGATAAGCGAAAATGCTTTGCAAAAAATACTCATAATGAGCAATGGCTAGGCAATCCATTATTTGGCTTTATTAACTCAGATCTCAACCCAAAGTGGAACACATTTTTTTAGGTTTCTTGCCTTTGGACCAACGTGTGAAGAATGAGTTGAGTGAATGCATTACGAAAATGCCATGACATAAAACAGGAGATAGAGAGAAAACAAAGATGTATATGAGTTGTTTCTTGTTCTTAACAGTTCACTGTTAATGAGTTTGATTTCATGAAAAAAAGTGGTAGGTAGTACTTATTTTATTGATTAGGTCAGTTTTTTCGCTATCAGAAAACAAAGAGTGCATTGGTTTTAAAGTTTGTGGTTTTTAAACTATTTTCGTAGCTGTGGGTGACTTATAAAGATTTAAACTATTATCTCCTGATTTAATATGAATGCGTGTAATTGTGTAGTAGAAAGTTTTTTCCATAAACCATTCTCGGCTAGGTCGTTCGAAGAAAAAAAAATAATAATAGATGTTGGCAGACCGAAACCATCCTTAAATATAAACACCGTTACAAAGCGTTGTACTTCACATTTTTCAATACAAACTTGTGAAAGTTTTCCGTAGTTAACAGGATGTACGAAAACAAAAAGAAAATATTGTTGGCTTTGCCTTATAGCAATGAAAAAATGTTTGGAAAAGTGGTGGATTTACTGACATGAACAATTTTTCGAAAGCCGCCAAAGGGCATGGAAAAGAGTGCGGGTCTCATTTGAGTCTCAAATTTTTGGTTTTATTTTGAGTGTTTCCGCAAACGAAAATGTCACGCTTCGTGCCTGTTAGCACCAATCAGCGTTTTGCGTGAGAGGACTACCGTTTTATTTGGAATACCCTACTGTCTCTCAATATTCCCCTTAGCCACCAAATTTCCACGATCTAGGGAAATTATGGTCGGCTTACAGCTGACGGAAGAGTTCAGTGCCTTTTTTTGTAGCGAAAGCGATAAATTGAAGACATGCACCATTCTGTGCAACTAAAAGGTAAGCTACATCGGTGGTAGGAAAATTTATGTGCAGAACGGGTCTGCAGACAATTTTTCTAGTAACGACGTAGGAAAATGTTTCGAAGAGAAGGAGGAAAAATTGGTATCGCGTATTTTTTTACAATCTAGATCTGGTGGACTTTTGTTCAGATTTTTATCAGGGGAAGACTGACAAATAACGTGATTTTCCTGCAACAAAATTTAAGTGGCGATTAGTAATTAAAGTTAAAGTTAAAAGTTGGGCACTCGGCCATTGAAAAGTGTATTCGTTGGGTACTTTGCCATTGATGTTTTTGTGGTGATTAGCTTATGTATCAGTGTTATTGTATGTGTGTGATGACGGATTTGTGTGTATGTAGTTATATATGTGTGATGGATGATTAGTTTGGATGAATGGTTTGTTTGCCTCAGTGTAGGTATGCGTGCATGTGTGATTACTATTTGTGTATGAATATAGGTTTGTGTATGTGATGATTAATATGGTGCGTCTCGTGAAATAATTGGTTCTTCGTGTGGTTTGTGCATGTGATGTAGTATGATATGGTTAGTGTTGGTTTGTGTTTTTGATCATTTGGACAGACTCCTTCTGTCATTACCCAATATTCATACATAGAGTTGCGTGCGAGTCTCCAGCCAACCTGCTGGCTCGACACGATTGATGATAATCCAGGTGGAAAGATGGGGTAGGTAAAAAGGAATCGGGAAGTGAATAGGATGGGTAGAGAGTTTTGCAGAACCAACCGTTCTGTTCGAAAATGGTTGGTTGCTTTTGCAGGGTTCTCTGTGAGTACGCCATTCAACTCACCCAGAACCATGCAGCTGCGACCAAAGTTATGAGAGTAAGGGTTTTTGAACAAACTATCGTAAGACGTTTTTTGCTGCGGCAAATTTTACCGCAACAAATCCCACCCTTACCTCCCAGGAAATGTGTTTATTTTTCGCAAGAAATGTAAACCATTTCCTAAAGTCTTACCACACATACAGGAAAAAGAGGAAACAAATGGAAGGGTAAACAACACAAGTATATGTTCCATCAAGACAAAGTATATAACCGATCTCGAGAAAATAAGGAAAAGAAGAAAAGTAAAACTGGAGAAAATGTTAATTGTAAAGAATAATAAAAAAAGAATAAGTTTTAAAAATGAAAAAAAAGAATCAAAGTTAAATTAAAAAGAAAAACAAAGCAAAATGAAAGGGAAAGATGTAGCGATCAGGTGTGAATTATATTAACAAATAAAAAAAATTAAAAAACATAATAAAATAAATTACGTTAATTCAAAATTAGGGACTTCTACTTTCATTGGCCTCATCAACAAACGGCTTGAGGTATTTAACGTGCCACGTTCCGCGATCTTTCCCTTTATCATCTTTAAGCGAGTATGTCCAAGGTGACAAGCGCTTGCTTATACGAAAAGGCCCAACAAACTTTGGTGCCAATTTCGCAGCATAGTAGTTCGCAGCGTCGGAGAGTACAAAGTTTCTACGCCACACGACATCGCCAAGTTGATACTGCGTGTCTCTCCGGCGTAGATTGTAAATCTGGGCCGACTTCTTAGTCGCTGCCCCTAGCTTCTTTGCTATATCATCTCTGAGCTTCTTGAACGAAGCTCCTATCTCTTCTTGGGATTGGTGACTCTCTTCACCATCGACTCTCGATTCGAAATCACGACCACTAGTGGCCACGTTTCTTCCAAAGTTTGCGAAGTAAGGGCAAAAACCTAATACTTCATGTTGTGATGTTCGGATCGCACAGGCCACCTTTGCCAGTTGCGAGTCCCATGATTTTCTGAAACATACGCTTTCAAGGTAGTCTTTATTATCTGGTTAATTCTATCCGCAGGGTTAGCTTGGGGATGGTAATGTGCAGTATACCTCAGAGTTGACGCGTACTCTGCACAAAGGGATTGCAGTTCTTTACTGCGAAACTGGGGGCCGTTATCACACACAATCCATTTCGGAACACCAAACAAAAGAAACACATTCTCTTCAAGCTCCTTACATACCGACCTAGCAGTTGCAGACCGAAGCGGAAACAACAAAGGGAATTTAGTGAAGTAGTCGACCACAGTCAGAATGTGGATAAAACCCCTCGATGATTTTGGAAGCGGACCCACTAAGTCCTTGAGATTACTCACCACACTAAGGAATAGTAATCAGTTATAACCGTAAATTGGACACCTTCCAAATACGGCCTCAACTTCTCAATGGCCCACATCACTGCCAAACACTCCTTCTCCGTAGTCGAATAATTTTTCTTACTTCTATTTAGTGATCGGCTAATAAAACATATAGCCTTTTCACCCTCATCAAAACGTTGCGAAAGTACAGCCCCGATTCCATAATCCGATGCATCAGTCTGGACGACAAATGGTCGAGAAAAATCTGGACAGGTCAGAATCGGTGCCGTAACCAAACATTCTTTCGCTTTCCTAAAACACTCATCACACTCATTCGACCACACAAACTTTTTATTCTTCTTTAACAAGTCAGTAAGGGGCCTAACTTAACCTGCAAAATTTGGTACAAATCTCCTATACCATGAAATGGTCCCTACAAAACTCCTAACTTCCTTTACGTTCTTGGGTGGAGGAATCTTCACCATACTTTCGACCTTTTCAGGATCGACGTGAAGTCCGTTCCTGTCTACCACATATCCCAGAAACTTTAAGGAAGGCCTACAAAAATTACATTTTCCCTACCTACTTTTAATCCTGCTTCCCTCAACCGTTTAAAAACTTTCGAGATGTTTTTCGAAAGAATCGGTGACGATGATGATGTCATCCAAGTATACGAAGACGAACGGTTCCAAGTCGGGACCCAGAACGTCGTCAATGAACCTCTGCCATGTCGCCGGGGAGTTGTGTAGCCCAAAAGTCATCCTCGAAAACTGAAATAATCCTCTACCCGGTACGGTAAAGGCCGTATACTTTCTCGATCCTTCCTCCATTGGTATCTGCCAATAGGCAGACTTTATGTCTAAGACAAAAACCTAGCATTTCGGAGCTTGTCCAAAATAGCTGAAATAAACGGAAGAGGGTAAGCGTCCCTATCAGTAACCTCATTTAACTTCCTATAGTCTACGCAGAACCGATACGAACCGTCTTTCTTTTTTACTAACAATATTGGGGACGCCCAAGGGCTTTTCGATTTCTCGATCACCCCTGCGTCCAACATTTCCTTTAATTCCTTGTCGATGTGTTCCTGTATTGCCGGTGAGACCGGGTAGTACCGTTGTTTGATCGGTTCTGCGGACGTCCTAATCCTATGCTCTACGAGATTTGTACATCCTAGTCCCTCACTCATACTACTAAACATGTCTTCGACTACAGACTCTAACTTTTTATTTTCATCCACACTCAATTCAGATTTTTCCCTAATACTACCTATGTCCGATATCGCAGCTAGTCTCTGCTCCTCGGAAAAACTCCAAACTCCTGATCTTAAATCCGGGACTGTACCCGCAAGTGCCCAAAAATCTGCACCCAAAATCAAAAGTTGTGGAAGGTTTGGAATAACCAAACAATCCAACAAAATAGACCTACCCTCAACTACCATCGGGAGAGGCAGAGAACCTAACACTCCTACACCCTTCCCATCTGCTAATGCTACTGATTTAATGTCTGAGTTCCCTACACTAAGCCCTAAATCCTGTAGAATTTTCCAACCCTCACCACCAACTATGGTTCGGGAGGCACCTGAATCTAATAACCCTAAAAACCTAATTCCATAAATAAAAATTCCTAAATATGGCCTTATGTCCCTATCACTTGCCGCAAGAGTAAAACCTAAATGAACGTCTTCCAACTGGTCGCCAGCAGGCGACCTATCTAATTCCGACGAGCTACTCAGCCTGCTGACCCGAGAGCCCGTTGCCCATTTCCCGAACAACGCCTACACTCACGCTGAGAAACACCTTTAGCACCACATCCAAAACACTTCCTAGGAATAGAACAATTTGATGAAAAATGGCCTTCCTGATAACAATTGAAACATTTGACACGACGATGAGGATTCTCCGGGGCAGGGTCTACGGCAGCAACCCGTTGTTTCACAGCCGCAACCGGTTTGTAACCACACTCTGGTTCGTGAAGATTCTTCCCTTTCGATGGTGGGGTAAACGTATCCATGTTTACCTTTAGCGTGTCCAGTTCCCTACTCAGTGATGTGAGTTCCTTCACCGTTGCCGGTTTGGCGCACGCAATCAGCTGTTGGAAGAATGGGTCCACGTTCTTTTTCAAAATTGCAAGTTTTCTTCCCTCTGAAATCGGTTCCGACAACCGCCTAAACAAAGTCCTCATCACTGATATATACCCCCCTAAGGTTTCGTCTTACCCTTGGGAACGACGATTAATCTCCTCCAAGAGGAGATCATCGTAGTTCGTGGGTAGGAACTCCGCCTTCAATTCCCTTACCAACTCTCCCCAGGTTGATAAGTCTTCCCTCACGGTTCGGTACCACATAAGGGCCTTCCCCGTGAGTAATACTGTCACTGACCTAAACAACTGGGCTACCGGAACATCGTTAGCAAAACGAAGTTCCTCGACCCTTTCCAAAAACGCATTCAACGAAAAACTATCTGACTCGCCTGAAAACTTGACATTCCATTTTCCAATTCGCTCAAAATATTTACCGTTCGACACATTCAAGACATTCATACCATTAACTAATTGCTCTAAAAGTCCTACATTTGAAGCATTACTAACTGGTTCATCCCTATGAGCTGCTTCACTTATTGAAGCTTCAGCATCACCTATCCTTCTATTCCCTAAAATCTCCCTACTCACTCCTCCAGTTTCCCTATTCACTCTAGTCTCCCTATCAGTCTCTCTCAACAATCGTATTCGTTCGATCTCTCTTTCAAGCTCTCTAATACGAACCTCACTCGCACTCAAAACACTTCCTTGCTCATTCATTCGCATCGCAGTCATTCTCTCAACAGCTGCATTATTTTCACTATCCTGTTCCCTTGCCCTTGAATTTCTCAAATTTGAACTTGCAACTTGCAATGGACTTACGCTCACCGAGCCGCCACCTGAAACTCCTGATCTAACATTCTTCTTTGGGGATACATCCTCCAAATCACTGTCCCCACTATCTCCCAAAAGCACTCCTAATAAAAGCAACAATTCATTTTTCAGCTCACTCTGAACCTCTTCATCATCATCATTCTCACAAATCGCCCTGCCAATACGACCTAACGCCCACTCAATCTTTGTTACAATCTTAACACACTCAGACGATTTCGGATCTTTTGGAGGATCCTTCAATAATACTTTAATCTCTTCGACTTTCATCTTCACAGCCTCACTATCCTCTTCAAAGCTAAACGGATAACTCTTCGAGTTCTCCAATGTCCCCCGAGACTCTAACACTCTTGAAGATCTGAGGGCTTTCCTCATCACTTCCACTGTACCCACTTTCAGACCACGAATCTGCATCTCATATGTCAGTTCGTCCGCTGCTAATCGTCCAATATTCATTTTCCAAACTTTTCAAACTAATTCAACACACAACGAAACAAAACCTGATTTTCACTCAAGTCACTCGCTAAATCTCAAAATAACTGAACAAAATTTTCCCAAAACCTTCGATATAAAACTGTTTAAAACAGGAAATATCAAACTTTACTATTACTCAATCTCAGAAAAAACTTTTAAAAACAAACAGCAATTGTTTTCAGAATCACAAAAATAGCTCACTTTAATCTATATTCTATAAAAACAACCCAAAAAAAAAAAATATATCAGTTGAACGCCTTGCACAAAAAAACTCTTTCAACAACTTTTTAAATTTTTCCTGTAACCTACTGTAAGCAAATAGAAAATTGAAGCACTGGAAATAATAATTCCTACACAAAAAATGATTTGGTACTATTCACTACTTAATCAATTATAAAAAGTATTTTACACGAAAAAAATTGCACGGCAACTCCAAAATTGCCAATTGCATCCACACATACACCTCACTCGTTCACCCAAAAAACTCTAATTGGGAAAAAAAGTTGATCCCGCAATTCGAAAACAACCGAAATAGAAATATATATGTATGTATGTATGAAAATTACAAAACTTAAAAAAAATATGTATATATGAAACTAAATCCAATATCAAATCAAAAGAAATATATTATATGAGAAAAATGAATGCAACAACGATATATGTAATTAAAGTTGGTTTGCTACTAGCAGAATGCTGTGCAAACAACAATAGAAAAAAAGAACAAGACTTTACTTGAAAGTATACTGCGTGTACGAATGTTTGTACGTAAACTTAATCCACAGACCAAACAGCAAACCAAAAATTCACAAGACTTCTTGCTGGAACTTGTAAGAATTAAACAATCTTCTATCCACAAAACGCACCAAACCTATGGAATAAAAAAAAAAAACAAAATCAATGTTCACAGACAATTTTGCAAGAAAACAATAGAGCACAGGAACGACACAATCACAAATTAAATCACAAACCACAACCGCTTGATTTGACAAAAAAACTTTTTTCCCACTGGCCTCACACGTTGGGTACCACTTGTTGCACTTTTTCTTTCCACAGGGATCTGTTATCTTGAAATGATTTTTAGTTTATTTACTAATTTAGGATGATCACGTAAGTACTTAAAAACCGCGAACTAACAAAATAAAAGGAATATACGATTCCAAGCAAATTAAAACAAGAAAAGTAAATTGCACGACCGAGGGAAAATTTCGATAAAGTGACGTTTATAAGAAAAGGTGTGTTTGTTCAATTGGAAGTGAAAAGCGCGTCCAGCAACAATTTGTGCTGATACCACGGCCGCTCAGCTGGGGGTGCGTTCGGTGGAAAAGTTTTTGATTAATTATTGCTTGAGGTAGGTAAGTAATATTTATTTGATCGAAGGTAATAAAATTTTCGTTAGTACGAGAGCCAACGAAAATTAGTGGGCGCCAGAAAATTTTTATTAAAAGGAATTTTCAAACCTTTGCTGAAAAGTAAAAAAAGGAAAATACGACCCAGGAATATAAACGAATTTGAGTGGAAAACGAAAGACAATGTTTGAATGGAATGAAATGAATTTTAATGTTCAATTTATGTGGTTGGGAAAACCTTAAGAGATTAGGATTAAAAACCCAAATTTTTCGAGAATATAGTTATAATAGTTTTTCAAAAGAGAAAGAAAAGTAAAAAATAGCAAACAGTAGATTCGCCAAAGACAAATGAAGCAAGAAAAGCCCGTTATCGTGCTGTCTTGAAAGTGCCGTATGGCAATGAAAAGGTCGCGAGTCCCTCAAAATATGGGAAATTATCGACGCAAAAGGCAACCAGAATAATATTCACAAATGAATCAAGATTCAAAAAAAACTTTCAACGCACAATTTACTAAAACAGATTTCACTGTACTTATCTTAGAAATAGAATTCAATTGTTCCTCCTTGAACTTCTATGTCCTCTGACACTTCCTTATTATTTTTCCTTGTGGGAAATTCCGTCGCTGGCCCGTTCTGCCACAACCCTTTATCCACACGCAAAAATTAGGGGAGTTAAATTCCACAAAACTCACTAAGAAAATTACTAGTTTTCAAACAAGTCGCCAAACTTGTAACTTGGAACTTTTTCTAAATCAATAGTTAAATCTTTAACCAAACCAAAATTCGCTTGATCGCTTTTTCTTCCAAAACCTCTATGTCTCATAGCCAAGAATGAAGTGACTTCCCCAACTCTCTTGTCAAGCTGTCTCATGTACGTCGATTTGTCTTGGCCGTTCATTCAGCCACAGTGGGTTCCATTGCGGATATCACCAATCAGCGTTTTGCGTGAGAGGACTACCGTTTTATTTGGAATACCCTACTGTCTCTCAATATTCCCCTTAGCCACCAAATTTCCACGATCTTGGGAAATTATGGTCGGCTTACAGCTGACGGAAGAGTTCTGTGCCTTTTTTGTAGCGAAAGCGATAAATCGAAGACATGCACCATTCTGTGCAACTAAAAGGTAAGCTACATCGGTGGTAGGAAAAGTTATGTGCAGAACGGGTCTGCAGACAATTTTTCTAGTAACGACGTAGCAAAATGTTTCGAAGAGAAGGAGGAAAAATTGGTATCGCGTATTTTTTTACAATCTAGATCTGGTGGACTTTTGTTCAGATTTTTATCAGGGGAAGACTGACAAATAACGTGATTTTCCTGCAACAAAATTTAAGTGGCGATTAGTAATTAAAGTTAAAGTTAAAAGTTGGGCACTCGGCCATTGAAAAGTGTATTCGTTGGGTACTTTGCCATTGATGTTTTTGTGGTGATTAACTTATGTATCAGTGTTATTGTATGTGTGTGATGACGGATTTGTGTGTATGTAGTTATATATGTGTGATGGATGATTTGTTTGGATGAATGGTTTGTTTGCCTCAGTGTAGGTATGCGTGCATGTGTGATTACTATTTGTGTATGAATATAGGTTTGCGTATGTGATGATTAATATGGTGCGTCTCGTGAAATAATTGGTTCTTCGTGTGGTTTGTGCATGTGATGTAGTATGATATGGTTAGTGTTGGTTTGTGTTTTTGATCATTTGGACAGACTCCTTCTGTCATTACCCAATATTCATACACAGAGTTGCGTGCGAGTCTGCAGCCAACCTGCTGGCTCGACACGATTGATGATAATCCAGGTGGAAAGATGGGGTAGGTAAAAAGGAATCGGGAAGTGAATAGAATGGGTAGAGAGTTTTGCAGAACCGCCCGTTCTGTTCGAAAATGGTTGGTTGATTTTGCAGGGTTCTCTGTGAGTACGCCACTGGTTGATGGGACCATGGCTGTCCTCAACTCACCCAGAACCATGCAGCTGCGACCAAAATTATGAGAATAAGGGTTTTTGAACAAACTATCGTAAGATGGTTTTTGTTGCGACAAATTTTACCGCAACAAGGTCGGTAAAGAACTCACCGAGACCTTTGATGTCGAAAAAGGTTTTAGGCAAAGCAACAAACTGTCATGCGATTTCTTCAACATCATACTTGAAAAGGTTGTTAGAAACTCAAACGTCAACACTAGGGGAAGAATCTTTCAAAAGTCTGTACAATTACTCGCCTACGCAGACGATATTGACGTAATGGGAAGAAATAAGTGTGATGTCATAGGTGATTTTGCGAGTATTGAAACAGAAGCGGCAAAAATGGGTTTGATGGTTAATGAAGGCAAAACGAAGCTGTCATCAAACAAAGACACAGAACATCGACGAATTGGACAAAACGTCACAATAGACAGACATAACTTCGAGGTAGTACAGGACTTCGTCTACCTAGGATCCGCTATAGACACGGACAACAACATCAGTGCGGAGATCAAACGGAGAATAACTCTTGCCAACCGTTGCTTCTTTGGGTTAAGAAGGCAATTGAGAAACAAAACAAAAACTTTACGGCGCGGTAGCATGGACCTTATCGAAAGCGGATGAGGAAACTCTTGGTCGTTTCGAAAGAAAAATTCTCCTAATTTTTTTTTTTTGCATCTCAAAGACTAAAGTGGTACTGAACTTAGAGCAAGCTCATTTGTATACACACTTATCTACGCTCTTCATCATTAATGCAAGTGTTAGTGGTTAGTAAATAACGCCAACACAAGCACAAAGAGAACGTATATGAGGGCAAAAAATAAAAGACATTACAATTTTTAACATAAAAACAAAAAAAAAGTACATTAATAAATAGAACAAAATAAACTGGGGAAACATTTTTAAACAAAAGCTACAAATAAGAACAGAAATTCTAATAATAATAATAATAACAAAATATCAAATATAAGTCATGCAGGTGGCACACTGGTTCTGGTTCTGGTTCACTGGTTTTAATTTTAAAGTATTTTTACTTAGGTTGAAATCGGAAACAAAAGGATAGGAGTAAGATAACCTACTCATACGAGCTAATGGGTCATGCATGCCATAGTTAGTTCTGTGGTGGGAGCAATGTAAAAGCTCTAAATTACGTAGTTGGTGAGATCCTCCACGATAGTTGAAACTAATGTGGGAAAGCAAGTCGGGGGCATCAGTTGACCCGGTTATTAAATGATGAAAAAAAACTAAATCATTGTTAATTCGTCTCTGTGAGAGGGTTTGAAGATTTAATAGGCGAATACGATTTTCGTAAGGAGGAAGATTGAAAGAATCTTCCCAAGGAAGACCTTTGAGAACGAAACGTATGAATCTGTGCTGTACTGCTTCGATTCGAGATTAATGAAAATCATTAAATGGTGACCACACCTGAGACGCATATTCTAGATACGGACGAACATAACAGTTATATAAAGAGAGGGTTACATAGGGGTCATTAAATTCTTTTGCCCATCGCTTAATAAAGCCAAGCATTGAACTTGATTTGTTAATAATGAGGTTGATGTGTTCATTAAACTCGAGGCTGGTACTAAATAGAATACCGAGGTCACGAAATCTAGAAACTTGAGATAGGGATTGTTGCGATATTGAATATTCTCCAATACTTGCGATCTTTTACGGGATAAGGTCATACTTTGGCACTTGGAAGCGTTCAAACTAAGTCCGTTTTTAGAACACAATAGAACAAAACTGTCGATATCTTTTTGTAAGAAGTCTCGATCTGGAGCATTTTTGATGGTTTTAAAAATCTTCATATCGTCAGCAAAGATTAAAATGTCACTATAGGAAATGCAAGAAATTACATCTTTAATTGCAACAACGAAAAGTAAGGGACCAAGATGACTTCCTTGTGGCACACCAGACAAAGTATTGAAAGGTTTTGATAAAACATTTCGAAATTTGACTTCATAAGACCTATTTTTTTAGATAGGAGCTTATCCAAACAATAAATAATGGGTGAAATCCAAATGCTTTTAGTTTATATATAATAATATTATGAGACAGTTGGTCAAACGCCATAGAGAAGTCAGTGTAAGTGCAGTCAAGCTCGTTCCCACATTCAAGGGAGTTGGAACATTTATGTTTAAAAGATAGAAGGTTGTTAGCCGTCGATCTTCTTTGCATTAATCCATGCTGCTGATGGCAGATAACATTCCTCGCAAAGAAGGATACGCTTTCACAGACTAGAGACTATTCATGAGAGCTTTGAAATTGGCCTGTTCTAGTAGGCTAGGCCTAGTTCTTTATATCAATTTTTTCACCCTTCTTGAAATCAGGTGTTATAAAAGATTTTTTCCAAAGAGTGGGAAATATTCCAGATATTAAAGACATGAGAGCTTTGAAATTGGCTTGTAGTTCTTTATATCAATTTTTTCACCCTTCTTGAAAACAGGTGTTATAAAAGATTTTTTCCAAAGAGTGGGAAATATTCCGGATTTTAAAGAAAGTTTTAAGAGATATGCAAGAGGAAGTGATAAACGTGAAGATCACTTTTTTAAAACAATTGGCGGAATCGAGTCCGGACCAGAAGAAGCGTCATCTTTAAGAGAAGAAAGGAAGTAAGTAATTCTGTCTCTGTGAATAGGGATACTATTAAAATTCACTTGCGAGCAGTGAGTTAAATACTTAAAAAAATTTTCATCAATTTCTAAATTCGTACTACAAAAAGATCCACAAAAATGGGTTGCAAAGGCATTGCAAATCTCAGGTGTATTTTTTAAAGAAGTGCTATTAAAAACAAAGTTGAGGGGATACCCGTCTGATTTTTTTTTTAGAGTTTACAAAGGACCAAAAACTTTTTGGGTAATTTTTCAGAGAGCACCCCATTTGATTGACATAGTTAAAGTATAGACTTTGAGAAAGCGTTTTAAAGTCTTCAAAAAAACTTATGAATAGTTGGTGGTCAGATTGAGAGAGAGTAGTTAAATAGATCTTCCAAGCATTGTTTCTTTTGTTCCTTAGAGCCTTTAATTCCTTGGTGTTGTGACCACAACTTACGCCAATTCCAACGAAGATAAAGCCCTTGGCTTTTGCTGCCACACTTGCTGAGAATTCTCCACAAACAAAGAAGACGCCCTTATTTGTTGCTTTTCTTTCTTTTATTGTATGTTTTGCACGTAGGTTTTTTTTCTCTTTATTTTAATTACTTTTCGTTTACAATTTTACTTTGAGGTTTAATTACTTTTAGGCCAGAAGGGCAAAATTGGTGAATTTAGAAAAAAATGTAAAAGCCAATCAAAAAAAAAAATGGCAGATGGCCCAAGATAAAATTTTACTTATAAGTGTTGGCTGGCTGGTGGTTGCTATTCGAATGGGCTGGTCGTCGCTATGCGACGAACCACTTTGCAAGAAAAAGTACTAGATTTGTAGAAAAATTGGTTATTATTTAATGTAAGAGGGCGAACCATGAATTGGTACCAAACTCTAGTTTTTTGATTTAGCTGGAAAGTGGCACTGTTCACACTAGGGTCGTGTGAACATTACCGCCCCCCTTGGCGAGATACGCCAAATAAAAATTGTTACTGAAAATAAAGTAAGTGAAATTTATTAATTGGCAATTAGTTAATAGGCAATAGGCACAGTATTACTATGGGTCGGACTATTTCTCCGTTTTGGGTCTTTAGTGTTGCGACTCTGACTCGACCATCGGAACCCGGGTGTATATTTATAACACGCCCTAAACGCCATTCGGTAGATGGCAGATTTTCGTTTTTAATGACGACCAATCAACAACTTTAATGTCGGTCTGAGGTGTTTTCCATTTGTGTCGTTGATGTAGTTCCTTGAGATACTCATCTTTCCATCTGTGGCAGAACTGTTGTTGGAGGCATTTTACTTTTTCCCACCGATTGATTAACGATAGATTTGCGTCGGCCAGATTCGGTTCCGGAGAAGATAAAAGCACACCGCCGCGTAAAAAATGTCCCGGCGTCAATGCCAACAGATCAGAAGGATCTGTGGACATGGACGATATTGGACGCGAGTTCAAACACGCTTCGATACGTGCTAGAACCGTTGCAAATTCTTCGAACGTAAACTTGGCCTTGGTCCCCAGCCCTCTTAAATGGCCTTTGAAACTTTTACCGCCGGCTTCCCATAAACCTCCCATGTGAGGTGCCCCTGGCGGAATAAAATTCCATTTCAAACCCTGAACGACATACTTAAGGCTCGTTTCTTTGGCAATGGTGCCTACAAACTTCTTATACTCTTTGTAAAATTGCATCGGCACCTGTAAAGTTCGTTTCATTGTCGGAAAACACTTCTTTAGATAAGCCTCGTCTTGAGGTGAACCTGGCAAAGGCCGCGAGGAACGCTTCAGATGACAAATCACTTGCAGCTTCGAGGTGAATTGCCTTGGTGGAAAAGCAGACAAACACGCATGCATACCCTTTGGTTATACGACAATTTCGTGCATTGAAACTCTTGATTATGAAGGGACCCGCGAAGTCGATTCCAGTGAATGTGAACGGTGGCGAAAATGTAACTCTTTCGGGCGGTAGGGCAGCCATCATCTGCCTGCTTAAGTCTTTTTTGTTGGTCGCGCATGTGATGCAACGACGAATGCAAGCCTTAACCAGAATTTGGAGTTTTGGCACCCAGAAACATTGTCTCGTTAGTCGCACCATTAAAGAGTTGCCTCCGTGCATTGAAATCTCATGAATGAATTGAACCAGGAGACAAGCAAAACGGGATTTAAATGGTAGTATTATAGGGTGACGTTCATTGTACGAAATGTCTGAGTTCGAGAGCCGCCCATTGACTCTAAGAAGCTTATTTGAATCCAAAAATGGATTAAAGGACAAAATAGAACTTTTCGTTGACACTGTCTTGCCAGCTGCAAGCAGCGAATATTCTGTCGAAAAATGAGCTTCTTGAGCCAATCGGATTAGACGAATTTTCACAAACTCCATTTCTGGTTGCGAGATGTCACGAGACTTGTATTTGCTGGGTTGTTGCTTTGAGATAGACCCTAAGAAGCGAAAAACATAGCACAATACGCGCATAGCGCGGGATAAAGTCGAAAAACGGTCAAGAAAGTCTTCCGGTTCTTGTTGAACTACCAATGAGTTGGTGTTTTGTTCGGAGTCGTCGAGAGAAATGCCTGTTAGTCCCACTAGAGGACTCTGAAAATTTGGCTGGACCACTAACGAGGAAACTTCTTTCTGTTCGAGATCTTCAGTACGTGGAGCTTCTGGTAATGCCACCGGCCATTGAGAGGCTGGTTCACAGAGCCATGATGGGCCCCGCCACCACATACGATTCTGCTTCAGATCGGAGGGCATTACTACTCGAGTGGCCAAGTCCGCGGGATTTTCGGCAGATCTGACGTGCTTTCATACTGCGTTGCCGACATTGTTCTGTATTTCACTGGTACGGTTTGCAACAAAGGTTCTCCAAACGCACGGAGGTTTTTTGAGCCAAGACAAGACTATGGATGAGTCTGTCCATAAAAAGATTTGATATGCCTGGACTGGAAAATTGGGTACGTAAAATTTGATCATTTTTGAAAGCAAAAGTGCTACACACAGCTCAAGACGCGGTAAAGAAACCGTCTTTAACGGGGCAACTTTGGACTTCGCACACATCAAGTAGGAGGTTGCTTCTCCATTAGGGTGACTTGCGCGTATATAAGGCGCTGCCGAATATGCTTTCTCGGATGAGTCACAGAAACCATGAAACTGAATCTCCACAGTGGGGGAATATTCAACCCAACGTGGGATTTCTATAACCTGTATTTCAGGTAATGACTCTGCAAACTCTTTCCAAGTGGCAAATGATTCAGGGCTAATACGCTCGTCCCACTCAGTGTGCTCCGCCCAAATGCGTTGCATCAACGTTTTGGCAATTATCACTACGGGGGCCAACCACCCCGCAGGATTGAAAAGACGAGCAATTTGAGAGAAGACCTCGCTTTTGTTTGGATTTGTCAACAGTGGAATGCGTTGTGTGGTGAAGTAAAAATTGTCTCCTTTGGCATTCCATCGTACCCCTAGTGTTTTTGTGGTGCTGTCAGCACCGAGCTTCAGGAAACTTTCGTTCAGCACATGTTCTGGTGGCAAATGGTTAAGTAAGCTAGACGAATTTGCGGTCCACTTACGTAGTGGAAACCCAGCTGAGTTAAGCAACGCTATAAGTTCGATTTGTGCCTGTTTAGCCGAACTGAGAGAATGACCACCAGATAGAACATCGTCGACATAGAACTCCGATTGTATGATTCTAGACGCTAGGGGGTACATGGTTCTTTCTTCTTTTGCCAGTTGCAAGAGGGTGTGGATGGCCAAATATGGAGCACAATTTACAGCGAAAGTGACGGTTTGGAGTTCAAAGTCTTCGATTTCGGACTCTGGGGAGCTGCGAAAGAGGATTCGTTGAAATGGAGTATCCCTAGGGTCGACCAAGATTTGGCGGTACATTTTCTCAATGTCCGCTTTAAAGACAAATTTATAAAATCTCCAGCGGAGAATGAGTGAGGGTAAATCTTGCTGCAATATGGACCCTGGATACAACAAATCGTTTAAACTTACCCCATTCGACGACGATTGAGACGCATTAAAAACAACCCTCACTTTGGTGGTCGTGCTTTCAGGCTTTATGACCGCATGATGTGGCAGATAGAACGAGTTTACTTGACCTTGTGTAATCTTTTACATCGGAGGCGCTTTTCGCATATGGCCAAGATTGAGGTATTCAGAAATAGCGCTTGAATATTAAGTCTTGAGATCCGCATTCATGGCTAACGATCTTTCGACTCTAGAGAACTGCCTTAATGCGATGTGCATAGAGAACCCTAACTTACCCTTTGACGATTGTGCCTTGAACGGCAGACGAACAACATACCTCCCATCCGAACGTCTCGACGTTGTGTTTTTATATAGTTCGTCACAGTAGAAGTCCTCTGTTGACCGAATGACTGTGGACGGCAGTTCCTCGAGTTCCCAAAATTTTCGTAGTTGAGTATCCAAATTGGAAGTACTGGAACTGTCCGATACTACGAACGTATTGAACGATTGGAACGACTCCGGAACTGGTCCGGACAGTACCCAGCCGAACATTGTGTTCTGAGCCACGAGGGAATCTGCGATGAGTTGGTGACCGTTCCTTATGATCGATGGGTATAAATCCCAACCGATCAGCAGATCGACTTGGGACGATTTATTAAACGTTGGATCAGCCAGTTTGAGGCCGCCAAAAAGGTTGGGATCGATGACACTAAACGATGAACTTGGCAGGTTGTTCGTCAATGATCTGAGCACAATTGCCTGAGCGGAAATGGTGATCTGGGTTTCATCTAAGCACGTGATTGCAAACGAACAGAGTTTTTTCGACGCAATGGCGAGATTACCACTGATTCCGGAAATGGTTGTATTCTTATCGGTTACGGGCAAGTTCAAACGCTTTTGTACTGCCTCTGAGATAAAGGATATTTCGGAACCAGGGTCGATAAGAGCGCGAACTATGTGTTTGGATTCTCTGCCGACAATGCAAGCTAGTGCCGTTGCAAGCAATATTTTCTTAGGGGCACCGACATGAAAGTTTTGAAACGACGCTTGAGGCACACATGGAAGTGACGACGCCGATATTTGAGGAGCTGTTGTTGCACTAGGGAGATTAGTGGACTGTATTTTATTTCCGTTTTCGTTAGCGTTGAGGTGCAACAGTGAGTGATGCCGTTTTTTACAGCGGCTACAAGAATACTTGCTCGTACAAGCGACCTTTGCATGACTCGCGCTTAAACAGTTGTTGCACAGTTTGTGCTGCCGTACCGTTTGGATTCTCGTTGGGATCAACATTGCCGAAAACTTTGCACACTCATAAATGGAGTGCGCAGCCGCACAGATCTTGCATTTCACCCCCCCCCCCCCCCTGTTTTGGCAAGGTATGTGTTGACTCTATTGCTGTTTCGAACATTCGTCTCCTTTTTTGGAACTCTATTAAGCACTGTGCCTCTTGACGAAGTGGTGTCGAAAATGGACTCCTACACCTGAAAGCGTGACGTTAAGAACGAATCTAATTGCTGCCAGGTAGGAACCTTCGTCGGGTCTTCCAGGGATTGTTCCCAAAGAGACAAGGTAGTTTTAGGCAGTTTACTTGAACACGCAAAGACGAGAATTGGATCCCAGTTGCGCGTTATAACCTTATGCGCCTGCAACTTTGATACCGAATCATTTACAGTACTCTGAAGGGCTCGGATCAATTTGGCCGATTCTTCATGTAAGTGCAAGTTAAAGATGTTTTTTACCTGATTGTTAACCAAGATTCGAGTATTTTCATACGCAGCCCGCAACGCTTCCCAGGCTAGTGAAAAGCTGGCATTGGTTAGCGGAAATTGGCTGACAATCCGATAAGCCTCGTCTTTGGTTTTGGCTCTAAGGTGGAAGAGTTTTTCTACTTCACCCCACTGGGGGTGTTTAATGTATACTGCCTCAAACATATCTCGGAAAACGGGCCAGGAGATATAGTCCCCCTTGAAGACCTCCGTCTCAAATGGAGGTAATTTGAGGTGGCGAGGAGCGAATGGTGGTTCGGATGTCGTTTTTTCTAGTACCCTCAGGTTTCAATCGCGCTTCGCTATCTAAGAAAAATGCTGAGCATGCCACATAATTTTCGTTACACAGTTTATACTTGGTTTCTATGGCCTCAATGTCTAATGCTGCTTCTCTTGTCTTTGGTCTGAATTTTATGCATGAGGCATAGGTTTCTTTGACTTCGAGCCACAGTTCTCTTAGCTCTGACTTTCTGACTTCGAGAGCGGAAAGTGTGTGTCCGTGTTCCGGCACCTCTTTCGCCGCTTGGTGAAACTTGACCAGTTGATCAGTCGAGAAAATGAAGTCTTCCATCAGAGCCATCACAGAAAGTGTTTTCAAGATTGTATAAATGACAAGGAAGCGACACGAAACCAAGAAAATTTAACTCGTGGCTTAAAGCACTCGGAAAAAAAACGCAGACTCTCAAAAAAAGTCAAAATTTAAAAATTTTGAAGCACAAGAATCTTCAAAAGGCTTGAAAGATTCTACTGGGGGCCAACCACCCCGGCTTGGATACACCGTTACGAACGGTGTGTGCGACACCAACGAGAGAAAAGGAATTTAAAAAAAAATTAAAATTTTAAAGCACAAGAGTCTTCAAATGGCTTGAAAGATTCTACTGGAGGCCAACCACCCCGGCTTGGATACACCGTTACGAACGGTGTGTGCGGCACGAACGAGAGAAAAAGAATTTCAAAAAAAGTCAAAATTTAAAGCGCAAGAATCTTCAAAAGGCTTGAAAGATTCTAGAAATTTAAAAAAAAATTAAAACTTTAAAGCGTAAGAATCTTCAAAAGGCTTGAAGGATTCTACTAGGGGCCAACCACCCCGGCTTTGATACACCGTTACGAACGGTGTGTGCGGCACGAACGAGAGAAAAAGAATTTCAAAAAGTCAAAATTTTAAAGTGCATGAATCTTGAAAAGGCTTGAAGGATTCTAAAAATTAAAAAAAAAAAATCAAAATTTTAAAGCACAAGAATCTTCAAAAGGCTTGAAAGATTCTACTGGGGGCCAACCACCCCAGCTTGGGTACACCGTTACGAACGAACGAGAGAAAAAGAATTTCAAAAAAGTCAAAATTTTAAAGTGCAAGAATCTTCAAAAGGCTTGAAGGGTTCTAAAAATTTCAAAAAAATTAAAATTTTAAAGCACAAAAATCTTCAAAAGGCTTGAAAGATTCTACTGGGGGCCAACCACCCCAGCTTGGATACACCGTTACGAACGGTGTGTGCGGCACGAACGAGAGAAAAAAAAAATTTCAAAAAAGTCAGAATTTAAATTTAAAAAAATCAAAATTTTAAAGCACAAGAATCTTCAAAAGGCTTGAAAGATTCTACTGGGGGCCAACCACCCCGGCTTGGATACACCGTTACGAACGAGAGAAAAAAATTTCAAAAAAAGTCAAAATTTTAATTTAAAAAATTAAAAAAAATCAAAATTTTGAAGCACAAGAATCTTCCAAATGCTTGAAAGAT
The DNA here is from genome assembly GCA_949752695.1 of Melanostoma scalare. NCBI lineage: Eukaryota > Metazoa > Arthropoda > Insecta > Diptera > Syrphidae > Melanostoma > Melanostoma scalare. The sequence continues at coordinate 98,086,483 of OX456986.1, forward strand.
TCTACTGGGGGCCAACCACCCCGGCTTAGATACACCGTTATGAACGGTGTGTGCGGCACGAACGAGAGAAAAAAATTTCAAAAAAGTCAAAACTTAAATTTAAAAATTTCAAAAAAAGTCAAAATTTAGAAGCTCTAGAATCTTCAAAAGGCTTGAAGGATTCTACTGGGGGTCAGCCAACCCGGCTTGGATACACCGTTACGAACGGTGTGTGCGGCACGAACGAGAAAAAAAAATTCAAAAAAGTCAAAACTTAAATTTAAATATTTCAAAAAAAGTCAAAATTTAGAAGCTCTAGAATCTTCAAAAGGCTTGAAGGATTCTACTGGGGGTCAGCCACCCCGGTGTGTGCGGCACGAACGAGAGAAAAAAAATTTCAAAAAGGTCAAAATTTAAATTTCAAAATTTCAAAAAAAGTCAAAATTTAGAAGCTCTAGAATATTCAAAAGGCTTGAAGGATTCTACTGGAGGCCAACCTACCCGGCTTGGATACACCGTTACTAATGGTGTGTGTGCGGCACGAACTAGAAAAAGGTAAAAACGCTAAATACAAACATTAGCAAATAAACGCTAAAATACGCCGACTCCTTCAAAGAGGAAGGCAGTCATTAAATTTCAAAAAAAAAAAAAATTAGGCTGGGGAACAAAACCAAGCCGCGTTTATCGAAGTTGCCTATCGAAAAAAGAAGAGTTAAACTACCGCGATGGAACCCTGGTTGTCCAGGAACCGCTTCAACCACAAAAAAAAACCAAAAACCGATATTTCGTATCAAAAAAAAAACCGAAAAAATGACGCGTTTGTCGGTCAGAAAGCAATCACACAAGAGAAAAAATAATAATTTTTTTTTTGTTTTATATATAACTAAAAATTGCCAATTTAAACTCTCACTTACCCTTTACACGGTGTTAAAAAATGCAAAAAACAGGAAAACTCCGCTCTGGTCCCACAATGACGATGGGCACACTTCCACGTGGCTATATTCCAGTGTTGCAGACAAAGATTGTGCCCCCTCTTTTTTGCAGCGTGGTCAACTGTTGTACCTCCTTTGGCAGCGTGCTTGGAGAGCCTGGCAAGATTGCGCGCAGCGTGATGTAGAGCGCAAAAGATTGTGCGCAGCGTGGTCTTGAGCGCCAGCAAAGATTGCGCGCAGCGTGTCGTGGAGCGCAAAAATTGTGCGCAGCGTGATGTAGAGCGCCACAGATTGTGCGCAGCGTGGTCTTGAGCGCCAGGCAAAGATTACGCGCAGCGTGGTGTAGAGCGCGAAAGGTTGTGCGCAGCGTGTTCTTGAGCGCCAGGCAAAGATAACGCGCAGCGTGTGGTGTTGGCCGCGTGCCGGGTTTTTCGGCGTAGGCAGCATGGGCAGCGTGGTCAGCGTCGATAGCGTCTAAATATCCGCCCGAATGGACCAAATGTTGTGACCACAACTTACGCCAATTCCAAAGAAGATAAAGCCCTTGGCTTTTGCTGCCACACTTGCTGAAAATTCTCCACAAGCGCTATGACCACAACTTACGCTTATTCCAACGAAGATAAAGCCCTTGGCTTTTGCTGCCACACTTGCTGAGAATTCTCCACAAACAAAGAAGACGCCCTTATTTGTTGCTTTTCTTTCTTTTATTGTACTATGTTTTGCACGTAGGTTTTTTTTTCTCTTTATTTTAATTACTTTTCGTTTACAATTTCACTTTGAGGTTTAATTACTTTTAGGCCAGAAGGGCAAAATTGGTGAATTTAGAAAAAAATGTAAAAGCCAATCAAAAAAAAAAAATGGCAGATGGCCCAAGATAAAATTTTACTTATAAGTGTTGGCTGGCTGGTGGTTGCTATTTGAATGGGCTGGTCGTCGCTATGCGACGAACCACTTTGCAAGAAAAAGTACTAGATTTGTAGAAAAATTGGTTATTGATTATTTAATGTAAGAGGGCGAACCATGAATTGGTACCAAACTCTAGTTTTTTGATTTAGCTGGGGAGTGGCACTGTTCACACTAGAGTCGTGTGAACACTTGGTAAACCACGGTTGACTGAAACTACTATTTCTAAGCAACTTTTGGGGAATTGTTTTTTCCATGCTATTTTCTAAAATCGAGTAGAAGCAAGCGACTGCTTCGTCAATATTTGCAATAGTTGATATACAGGGTGTCCCGTAATTCGTTTTACATACTTTGGGATATGATTCTTGGTCATATTCTAAGAAAAAAATTGTTTTACAGTAAAGTCCGTTTCTCAAGTTTGACATCACTTTTTGACAATTTAAAAAAAGGCTAACTTTGGTGTACCCTGACCTGTGTTAAACTCGATATCTCTGTCAATACTGATGATAGAGACCTAATCTTAGACTCAATTTTTTGTAGAAATAACAACCTTATAAACTGTATTTAAGTTGAGCTTCCATAGGTTTAGGGTTGCCAGATTTTCAATTTTAAGTGGTGTTCAAATTTTCTTCCCAAAACAAAGTTTTGACTTTGAGGTCATTTTTTTGGAGAAAAGGCCTGATAAACATAGAGTTTCTTTATTTTTTACAGATGAACAAAACAATAATAAAGAAAAACTCAGCATTAAGTTAACTCAAAAACACATACATTTTATGATACTAAGAAAAATACGAAATGGGAAAAATTTAAAAGAAAATAAAAAAAAGTTTTTGCTTTGAGGTTTGTTTGAATAAAACCATAATATTATCACTTTTAGTAGTTTTTTTATGTATTTAATACAAATACAATTATAACAAGTGTGGTACCCGTGGTGCGATGGTTAGCATGTCCACCTGCTAACCCAGAGGTTCGAGGTTCGAATCCCAGCAGAGGCGCAAAAATGTTTTTTCCCGGGTATCGCCTTTCGCGAGGAATTGGCAAATCCTCCGTTAGTAACTTCATGCCTTGAAAAGCGCTTTCTCAATTAGCCGTTCGGATCCGGCATAAAATTGTAGGTCCCCTCCATTCCCTCACAAGGCATGGTTGTGAGAAATGCGCTAGGCCCAGGGGCTCCTCGCTCTGTAGCGCCACCCTATTTATTTTTTTTAATTATAACAAGTGCTCAAAGACCCATCCTTCGTTTAGAATCCATGCCAGAGCCCGTTTTTGGATTTCATTGTGGGTGTTTGCTGTCGATAACTCTTGTCTTACTTGTAGTCTTGTAATCTTTGAAACTGTATTTAAATTTGACTCCTATAGGCTAAGGGTTGCCAGATTTTCAGTTAGTATAAAGTTCCTGGTATCCTTTGTTGTGCTTTTCTTCAATTTCCATTTAAAAACTCATATAAGAAAAAAATGTCTGCGTATTCTTCTCTCGTAAATGAAAGCATTTCAAAAAACTGTCTGATCAAACTGCAATCGTGACTTAATTTGACAAACTAATGAACAAATTTGTTTTCTTATTCTTTTATACGACTTATTTACCTATTGAACATTCATACCCCAAATTTAAAGCAAACATCCACAATGAAATCCAAAAACTGGCTCTGGCATGGATTCAAAACGAAGGAGGGTGCTTTGAGCACTTGTTATAATTGTATTTGTATTAAATACATAAAAAAACTACTAAAAGTGATCATATTATTGTTTTATTCAAACAAACCTCAAAGCAAAAACTTTTTTTTATTTTCTTTTAAATTTTTCCCATTTCGTATTTTTCTTAGTATCATAAAATGTATGGGTTTTTGAGCTAACTTAATGCTGAGTTTTTCTTTATTATTGTTTTGTTCATCTGTAAAAAATAAAGAAACTCTATGTTTACCAGGCCTTTTCTCCAAAAAAATGACCTCAAAGTCAAAACTTTGTTTTGGGAAGAAAATTTGAACACCACTTAAAGTTTAAAATCTGGCAACCCTAAACCTATGGAAACTCAACTTAAATACAGTCTTAAAGATTGTTATTTCTACAAAAAACTGAGTCTAAGATTAGGTCTCTATCATCAGTATTGACAGAGATATCGAATTTAACACAGGTCAGGGTACACCAAAGTTAGCCTTTTTTTAAATTGTCAAAAAGGAATGTCAAACTTGAAAAACGGACTGTAGAACAATTTTTTTCTTAGAATATGACCAAGAATCATATCCCAAAGTATGTAAAACGAATTACGGGACACCCTGTATTTTCAATACCAGCAATGCATAATTCATTCGATAGCAAATCGAAATTCGCTTTTCGAAAGTCAAAAGTATATACAGTCTTTTAAATTATTAATATCTCGAGAGACGTTGCTTAATCCTAATAAAATATCTATAATATATATATAATAATAAGGGGGATGGTGTTAAATATTTACAATGTATCTGGCAATGCTCGGATAAAAGAGCATCCAACTTCAAGTGAAGCTGTCAAATCCACATCACATGGATGCCATTCATTCTTCCGTATTCAGCCATTACACTTGCCTAACCTAGTATTTCTTAACCTAATTGAAAAATATATATACTTAGAATTATTGAAGTCTTTTACTTACATTAAGAAATATATTACAAAGTGGCGACGAGGACAAGGAGCGGAACACAGCATTGCTTACTTGGGAACATAATAAAGCAATAAAAATACACTATATAATTGGAAATCCAAAGCAAAAAAAATTATCTACAAAGTCAAAGGCACTTGAGCACAAGGTAAGTGACTTAAACGCACATATACATTACAAACGACTTACAAATTTAATTACATAAACATATATACAAAAAAAAAAAAAAAAAAAAATTATAAAAGAAGAAATGGCTCGAATTGAGGACGCAATCGCACAAATCTCAGAAGTTCTAACTCAACTTACAAGTGGTCGTCGAAATGTTCAAGCAGGTGATTGTCGGGGGCTTCAACTCGCTGCGTTTGATGAGGTTAATGAAACATTTGAATCTTACCTTCAAAGAGTTGAGAATTATTTGGAAATTCGGGAGTTAAAGGAAGACACACCAGAACACGAAAAAAAGCGTGTGCAAATTTTCATTAATTGTTTGGGACCTAAATATTACCACACATTGACTTGTCTCACCGCACCAGATGAGCCGAAAACAAAAAAGTACAAAGAATTAGTTAAAGTTTTACAAGAGCATGTGTGTCCAAAGCCCAGTGAAGTGGCTGAGCAGCACAAGTTTACATTGCGCACTCAGCATGAAGGCGAGTCGATCTCCAATTTCCAAGCAGATCTAAAAAAAATTGCCTCGAAGTGCAATTTTGTCTGTGAGAGTTGTAAGAAGTCAACAATAGCTACGCATTTGAGATCGCAATTTATCAGGGGGATACGGGACAATGAGATAAGAGAGAGACTGTTGCAGCAAGAATCATCTGTGACCTTCGAAGCTATTTGTAAAAAAGCATTAGCAATAGAAGCGTCTAAGGTAGAAAGTAGAGAAATTAGGTGTCAAACCCAACAATCACTACACTCTATAGGAAAGGTTTGCGACAAATCCGTAGGAAAATTTGAGAAGAACAATAGTAAATTTAGGAGCAGTGGAGCGAAATCAGAAGCTGTAAAGAAGCTTCAGGGAAAATGTTTTAAGTGCGGGAAAACAAGTCACAAAGCAAACGCATGCAAAGAAAAAAATTTGAAATGTAAAAATTGTGGCAAAGTGGGACATATACAAGCAGTTTGTTTAAAGCCGAGATCTTTTGAACAGAAATCAATCGAACTAGTCGAGTCAAACGAGAGTAATGATGAATATTACTTTATAAATCGTTTCGGATGCAGTTCCAGAAATATTGATGACAGTAAGATTTTGAAAAAGTTATGGCTTGATGATGTTGAGTGCACAATGGAGTATGACACTGGAGCTGCAGTGTCAACAGTTTCACTGTCTAGCTTAAAGAAATATTGGCCAAAGAAAAATTTACAGTCTACGTCAGTTAAATTAAAAACATATACAGGTGAAATAATTGACCCAGTAGGAGTATGCAAAATGAAATTATCTTACAATGATAAAGAGGCTGTTGGGGATTTATACGTGTTAGCACATGAGGTAGAACCAATTTTAGGCCGTGGGTGGATACGAAGTTTGAATATGGAGATAAACTCAATTACAAAAATAAACGAAACGAACGAAACGGATATATCAGAACCTGAATGTAAACAACAAATAAATGGATTACTAGAGGAGTTCATGGATATTTTTACAGAAGAGATAGGTAAAATTCCGTACTACAAGTGCTCAGTTGAATTACAGGATGATAAAACGGTGCCAATTTTTAGGAAATCTAGACCCATTCCATACGCTCTTCGCGAAAAAATTGAAATGGAGATTGAGAGGTTGGAAAGAGCCAAAATAATAGAAAAAGTTACAAATTGCCAATGGGGTACTCCAATAGTTCCAGTCGTCAAGAAAAACGGTGATTTAAGATTATGCGCGGATTATAAATCAACTATTAATAAAATCATTAAAGACGACAATTACCCTATACCTCGCATTGATGATATATTTGCAGAAGTTGGAGGTGGTAAATATTATTGTGTTTTGGATCTACATCAAGCTTATCTTCACATGCCAGTTGATGATTTTACAGCAACGTTACAAGCTCTAAGCACACATAAAGGGTGCTTTAAGGTTAACCGTCTTATGTTTGGGGTAAAGATTAGCCCAAATGCTTGGCAAAAGTTCATGGATATGATTTTTGGAAATATAGCGAATGTTACATGTTTTTTTGATGATATCCTTATACGAGGGCACACACTTAGAGAAATAATTTGTAATTTGAGAACAGTTTTTCAAATATTGCGGGAGAAGGATTTGCATGTTAACAGAGCAAAGTGTCAATTCCTATTAAAATCGGTATCGTATCTTGGTCATATCATTGATCAAGATGGTATCAAACCAATACCTGAAAAAATTAAAGCAATAGTTGATTGTAAAAAGCCAAACAACGTATCTGAGTTGCGAACATTTTTGGGGCTTATTAATTATTATCAGAAATTCATTCCAGATTTATCCTCAAAGCTTTTTCCATTGAATGAACTTTTACAAAAAGATAAACCCTTCATTTGGAGTAAGAAATGTCAAGATATTTTTATCAAGTTGAAAGACGAAATAACAAGCCCAAAGGTACTTACGAAATACAATCCAGACTTGCCATTAGTTTTAGCAACCGATGCTTCACCTACTGGACTTGGTGCTGTTATATCGCATGCTATGCCGAATGGTCAAGAAAGCCCAATTGCATTTGCCTCAAGATCGTTAACAAAGTCTGAAAAGAATTACTCATAGCTGGACAAAGAGGCAACAGCTATCTATTGGGGCTTAAAGAAGTTCTTCCAATATTGTTACGGGAGGAAAATTACACTGGTAACAGACCACCAACCGCTTACGAGAATCTTGCACCCGCACAAGGATTTACCTGCTATCTCGGCACTACGTCTTTTACACTACGCTAACTTCATGTCTGGATTCAACTATGAGATTAAATACAGGAATACAAAGCTGCATGCGAATGCCGATTTTCTTTCTCGTTTTCCCTACGAAAACCCTCCAGTTGATGATGATTTGGATACTAGTTCAACGTTCCTGATGAATCACATTGCAATCTTGCCAGTAACTAGAAGTGAAATCAGAAAGGAAACTTTAAAGGATTCTGAATGCGTCCAATATTACACTGCTTTACAATCGGGGAATGCTCTACCCAACGGAGAAAATGTAGAAGAATTTTCTTTACAAAACGGATGTATTTTCAAAAACATAAGAATTATGATTCCAAAAATGTTACAAAGAAGAGTTCTCGAAGAGTTACACACTGCACATACTGGAATAGTGCGCATGAAGGCACTTGCAAGAAGTTTTGTCTGGTGGAGAAACATAGACACAGATATCGAAAACATGTGCAAGAGTTGCATAAACTGTGCTAAAATCAAACCAAATCCAAAAAAGGTCCAACCTCATCCTTGGGATTACCCAAAAGGACCATGGGAGCGTTTACATTTGGATTATGCAGGCCCATTTATGAATAAATCATTTCTAATTGTGGTTGATGCATATTCCAAGTGGGTGGAGGTAATCCCACAAAACAGTACAACTGCTATTGCTACAATTGATACCTTACGGGAAATTTTCTCAAGATTTGGGCTGCCGTTAAAAGTCATAACTGATAACGGTCCACAGTTCCGAGCATTTGAATTTGCCGAATTTTTGAAATCGAACGGAATCGTTCAGCATTTCTCAGCTCCATACCATCCGGCGACTAACGGGCAAGCTGAGAGATTTGTTTATACAATAAAACAAGGCCTGCGTGCTATGGACAATGAGTCTGGAAGCTTGCAAGAGAAATTATGCAAGTTTTTAATGCAGCAGAGGAAGTTGCCAAACAGCAGTACGGGAACCAGCCCATCAGAATTAATGTTTAACCGTCAAATTAGAACCAAAATTGATCTGGTTAAAAGAGAATCGCTAATCAAAACTCAAAAAACCGATATATGCGCGAAAATAGAACAATTTAACATTGGAGATTTAGTTCAAGCTCGAGTATATTCTAACAAGGCGTGCAAATGGAAATTTGGTGTTATCTGGTCCAGGAAGGGAAGTCTTCACTACGAAATCATGATTGATAACGAGAAGTATATTCGACACATTGACCAAATTCGCCGAACAAAATGCCAGCCGACTAATGAACAACCAATTTATGATGATGAAGCAGAGGAAAAAGATATTACTCGACATGACCGACCTGACATTGTACAAAACGCGACTAACTTACCAACTGTGCCGAGTGCTCAAGACATACCTGATACCCAGCGACCCAAGAATTCTACTCCGAGCGATATAATCGAACAAACACTGAACGACGAATCAGAGGGTCCAAGTCCTAGCTCTGTCATACCGGGATCCGCTTCAACATCAGGCTCCGCAGAAGTCATGTTAAGACGTTCAACAAGAAATACGAAACTTCCAGAAAGGCTTCACTATACTACTTTTTCTGGACGAGGGGGAAGGTGTTAAATATTTACAATGTATCTGGCAATGCTCGGATAAAAGAGCATCCAACTTCAAGTGAAGCTGTCAAATCCACATCACATGGATGCCATTCATTCTTCCGTATTCAGCCATTACACTTGCCTAACCTAGTATTTCTTAACCTAATTGAAAAATATATATACTTAGAATTATTGAAGTCTTTTACTTACATTAAGAAATATATTACAGATGGAGATCATCAATTCTAGTAAGGCCCGAATTTGATTGAAGAACTACTATGCTAATAGCTTCGGATGAGAAAACTAAATCTAACATACGATTTTGATAGTTTCTAATACAGCTAACTTGCTGTAAGTCAGTAGAAATAATGTTATCTAAACAAGAAAGCTCAAACTGTGGTGAAGTTAGAGAAGGTTTTTGGAAAGATCCATCGTCAGAGGGTAACCATTCAACGTATGGTAGATTAAAGTCACCAATTAAAAAAATTTGGCTTTCTAAGTCAGACAATTCAAAAATATGATCCAAAATCAGGGCCAGTTCAGAATAAGCTGAGGCTGAACTTTTTGGAACAATATATAGATTTACAATAAAAATATTTTTTAACAGTGTACAGACTTTCACACAAACAACATCAATAGACAGTTCAATCGGAAAGAGTATACGAGACGACATATATGCGTTTTTGACCGAAATCAAAACCCCGACATCATCTGGTCTGTCTACGTGCCGATCTTTACGGTAGACCGAGAATTCAGGGCTCAAGATTTCGGTGTTCAAGTGACTTGAGTTTAGACAAGTTTCAGTCAAAGCAAATACGTCATGTTTAAAAACGTGGGAATTAACATACAAAGCAGCAGTTTTACTGCGAAGACCTCTTACATTTTGATGAAAGAGGGAAAATCTAATTAGTTTTTTGGAGCAGTATTGATAGCCAATTTGTTTTTAACTCTCCTTTATGGAAAATTCTTGAACAAGAGCACCACCAGGCCAAGAGTCACTGTCACAAATAGAGTCGAAAGACGAAGGCGGGACAAGCAACTTGAACCAAGACACAAAGCTATCATTTGCTTATCTTAGTACATTTAATAAAATTTTCGTTAGGAATTAACTTCTTTGATACTAGATAGCGCAAAACATCGTTTGAATTAAGATCTGGCCTAAGCCGAGACACAAATATTAACTTAGGTTTTGGAACTGCCTCAATTGGTGTAAAATGTGCACCAGATTCAGGATCAGAGCAAAAATTAGATGGCAATGATCTATTTTCAAAATCTACAACTTCAACTACTGGTTCCATCGGGACAGAAGGAATATTGATTTTGACCGAGGTGATTCTCAAAGTATTGCGCTTTGAAGGAGGGCTCAAATTTTTGCTAGTTAGACCCTGTACTTGGAATCAAGGTAGAAATTTTAGGTGCTGACGAAGTCGACTGAGCATTGTGGTGAGAGAGCTTTCTGGGAAATTGAAGTTTCTAAGTCGTCTGTAGATGTAGATATTTCAACATAGCTACAGGGAGGAGAAAATGATTCTAAGTTCAAAATTGATTTATTGAAAGCTTTGTGCAACTGATCGAAACCTATCGACAGCTTTTCAATTTCTAGTTTGAACGTAGACATCTTTATCGCTAATTGGGAAGTAGATATCTTTTTGCAATCCTCGCAATACCAACAAGCACTTTTAAAAGCACTTATTTTATCTAAAAGTGCATTGTTGGCCCCAATACATTTAGCATGAAATGCATTACATGGACCATAGCATGCGAAAAGAGGTGAGTTGGAACTATCCATACATTTACAAGCCGCACAAGCCATGGCTAATCAAAAAAAATTTAATTTTAAAATAAATAAAAAAAAAAAGTTAGGGATTGACTGAATCGAACCGGAATAGCTTGGCTTACTTATAGTGCAGTCAATGAAGGGAAAAATAGGGCCTTACCTCCGAATTTTTTTACTGTGAACCGATTTGCATGAAATTTTGGAATTAGGCTCATCTTACCCTTAACTTCAAAAGTGAAAATGATTTGAACACCGCCACCACCCTGGGGGTGGTTGCCACCCCTTTTCGGGGGCAAATTTTTTTCAAAATAACCTCGGATATCGATAAAAGGCCTAATTTTAAGCAAAAAATCAAATATAAAGTTTTTCATTCAGTCCAATACTTTCGAGTTATTGCCAATTGAAAATTCGCAATTTTTTCACGCTTTTCATCTACTTATTGCAAATATCTCCAAAACTATACGTTTTATCGAACATTTTATAAAGAACAAAATTGTAGCAGGTAAAACAGCGAACAATTTGGGTTTTTATAAGGTATTCTAAGAACAATATTAAGCTAGAAAAGAGCAAACCCATTTTTTATTTTGTCTGACATTTAATCGTTGTAGTTAATGCCATTTATTTTTATGCATTCTAATACAAGGGAATGTTTTTTAGTGCTAAAAATAAGCTATAATAAATTAGCACTATTAAAATTCTTTTGCACGTAAAATAAGTGAGCTGTAGTGCAAATAAGGAGAGCATCTAATGTTTTTTCTTTTAAATCAATGGGTTTCATAAGTGCCATTTCCACCCAAAATTAAATTTAATCGTATTCCGCCTAAAATTAAGTTTGTTATGAAGAGTTTGATAGATAGTATCAGTTTGGATGCTTCAGGACACATATTTTTCAAAAAAGTCACGATTAAAAAAAACAAAAAATTTTCAAAATTTTAAAAAACCACTTTTTTTCATAATATCTCAAAAATGACGACAGATACGCATAAAAGTGTCAGAATAAAAAATTTAGGTACTTTTCTGGCAAACAATTTGGTTTTTTAGTTTTTTCTGTCAGACAAAAATTGACGGAGATATAATTGTTTAAAGAGCGCGTGGCAGCGCAATCGCAGCGTCTCTTAAGTCCTTTAACCCTTCACCGTTTTAGCAAAAGGTTGTTTACTTTATATTGCAATAAAGTATGCTGTAGCTCTTTTAATTACCTTTACAATGGTTTTTTATAAGTTGTGATAGCATAAAAATTGAAGGAGTTATGGTCAAAAAACTCATTGATTTAAAAGAAAAAAACATTACATGCTCTCCTTATTTGCACTACAGCTCACTTATTTTACGTGCAAAAGACTTTTAATAGTGCTCATTTATTATAGCTTATTTCTAGCACTACAAAACATCCTCTTGTATAAGAATGCATAAAATGCATCTGCTCGCCGCTAAATGGCATTGACCACAACGATTAAATTTCGGACAATATAAAAAATGGGTTTGATCTTTTATATCTAGCTTAATATTTATCTTAGAATACTTTATAAAAAACCAAATTGTTCATTGTTTTACCTGCTACAATTTTGTTTTTTATAAAATTTTCGATAAAACGTATAGTTCTGGAGACTTAATGAAAAACTTTATGTTTGATTTTTTGCTTAAAATTAGGCCTTTTATCGATATCCGAGGTTATTTTGAAAAAAAAAATTCGCCCCCGAAAAGGGGTGGCAACCACCCCCAGGGTGGTGGCCGTGTTCAAATCATTTTCACTTTTGAAGTAAAGGGTACGATGAGTCTATTCCAAAATTTCATGCAAATCGGTTCACAGCAAAAAAATTCGGACCTAAAATGCTTCATTGACTGCACTATTAGGTAGGTACGTAGATAGATAGGCATTTTTATTATTCATTCATACAAGTTTACAACTATAAATGCAATACAATATTTTAATATTAAATGAAATGTGAACATTCGGTAACTTTGAAAGTTAGTGTTGAATGACACGATTATAAAAATAAATTCAAATAAATATCTGATGTGGGGTGGCAACCAGTATAAAAGTATTTAAAAAATATAAATTAAAAGTGAACAATAGAAAAATTTTTTTATTAATTCAAAATATAAACTTAACAAAACCATAATAATATACTTTAATTTTGAACGAAAAGTTTAACTGTGAGTATTAACCATTTTTTAAATGGATAAGGTTCTTAGAAAAGATTCAATACATTCATAATCAAGTGTGAATAGCCAGTCTTTAATTTTTCTTATAAATAAACTAAATGAAGTAGTTTGTCTTATTGATAGCGGTAATTTATTGAAAAGTTTCGGAGCTGTAACTGTAAAAAAGAGAGAGAAGTGAGTATTTCGCGCAAACGGTACGTTAACAAGATGCGAGTTATTTATACGGAGACTGTAAAGCTGCGAGTTTCTAGATGGAATTGCCACTTTGCTTAAAGAATTCTCTTAAAACTTTGAAAACATAGAGATGTCTTATTGGTAAAATTTGCAATTCCTTGTATAACGGCCAACTTTCAGCAAAACGATTTTTATTACAAATTATTCTTATGACTTTTTTTTGAGCTATCATGAGGGGTCTCAAAGTATTCGCATAAGATCCCCCCCAGCTAGAAATACAATATTGAAGCTTTGAATGAGCAAGACCGTTGTAAATTATTTTTAAAACTTTTTTTGAACAAAATGGTTTTATTAGGTACATTTTACGAGTAACCAGCATCATATACGACTTCAGAGAGCGAATATGTTCTTTCCAATTTAAGTTGAAATCGATTAAAACACCCAGGTATTTGAATTTCATCACTGACTCAATTTTAAAGCAACTATCGGAACATAAATCATGAGAATAGAAATTGCGTTCACCACATTTATGAATCGGTAAACAAAATTGTTTACAATTATGAGCATGAAAGCGAAGGTTATAATCAAAAAGGTTGTTTTCAGAAATTTTTAAACTAATTTAGTTTTCTCGCTCAAAATTAGATTATGAGCAGCAAACCATGTCCTAAGGATTTCCAAATCTTCTTCAATTTTGGCAACGCACTCAAAAGTAGTATTAAAGTGATAGGTATATGCTACGTCATCTGCAAAAGCAGTAGGAGAACCGTTTAATTTAAGATTGAAAAGAGAATTTATATAAATTAAAAAAAGAAGTGGGACAAGAACGGAGCCTTGTGGGACTCCATTTCTTAGAAAAAGAGGATTACTAAAAGTTCCGTTTATATTTACTATTTGTTCTCTTTCCTTTAAGTAGGATTGAAGCCATTTAAACATAACACCTCGAAAACCAGCATTATACAGTTTGTTTAATAAAATCTCATGGTCAACCATATCAAATGCCTTAGTCATGTCCACAAAAAGAGCCATGGTAGTTTTTTTGCAATTTAAACTGCTATATAATTGCGTACAGAGCCTTAGAATGGCATCTTCAGTAGACTTTCCTGATCGAAATCCAAATTGATTATCACTGAAAAATTTATTTTTATCCAAGAAGGAAATTATTTTCACCTTTATAAGTTTTCAAAAAGCTTTGAGAAAGTCGGAAGCAGAGAAATAGGTCTATAGTCCGAAACCTTTTTTCTATTACCTTTTTTGAACAGAGGAATAACTTCTGCACACTTTAGGATTTTGGGAAAACAACCATATTCAACACTTAAGTTAAATAGGTAACTTAATATATCGACTACATATAAAGCGATTTTCTTAAATATGATACTAGAAATACCATCAGTAGTACACGAATTTTTATTTTTCAATGATAAAATAGCCATATAAATTTCACGTGAAGTTATGGAGTTGAACATAAAACTATTTGATTGTATGCTTTCAGATGTTAAATTTGAAAACAATGAACAATTACAACTTGAGCAAGGAAAAACTGAAGGTCTAAGTTTATCTGAAATTTCCGTAAAGTATTCGTTGAAATTATTTGCAATAGAGTTTATGTCAGCTATGGAAACATCATTTATAGTGCAGTCAATGAAGCGAAAAATAGGGCCCAACCTCCGAATTTTTTTACTGTGAACCGATTTGCATGAAATTTTGGAATTAGGCTCATCTTACCCTTAAATTCAAAAGTGAAAATGATTTGCACACCGCCACCACCCTGGGGGTGGTTGCCACCCCTTCTCGGGGGTGATTTTTTTTTTTTGAAATAACCTCAGATATCAATAGAAGGCCTAATTTTAAGCAAAAAAACAAATATAAAGTTTTTTGTTAAGTCCAATACTTTTCGAGTTATTGGCAATTGAAAATTCGCAATTTGTTCACGTTTTTCATCTATTTATTGCAAATATCTCCAAAACTATACGTTTTATCGAAAATTTTATAAGGAACAAAATTGTAGCAGGTAAAACAATGAACAATTTGGTTTTTTATAAAGTATTCTAAGAATAATACTAAGCTAGATATAAAAGATCAAAACCATTTTTTATTTTGTCTGAAATTTAATGGTTGTAGTCAATGCCATTTAGCGGCGAGCAGATGCATTTTATGCGTTCTAATACAAGAGGATGTTTTGTAGTGCTTGAAATAAGCTTTAAAATGAGCAATATTAAAAGTCTTTTGCAAGTAAAATAAGTGAGCTGTAGTGCAAATAAGGGGAGCATCTAATGTTTTTTCTTTTAAATCAATGGCTTTCATAAGTGCCATTTCCACCAAAATTAAATTTAATCGTATTCCGCCTAAAATTAAGTTTGTTATGAAGAGTTTGACAGATAGTATCAGTTTGGCTGCTTTTGGACACATATTTTTCAAAAAAGTCACGATTAAAAAAAAACAACAAATTTTCAAATTTTTAAAAACCCTACTTTTTTTCATAATATCTCAAAAATGACGACAGATACGTATAATAGCGTAAGAATAAAAAATTTTGGAATTTTTGAAGTGAAAACTTCTTTAGGCGCGTTTGGCACTTTTGCGATGGGGGTAAATCAATGAATTCGCGACCGACACCATTTTTTGATTGGCTCATCGTAATTCGTATGTAAAGTTGTCATAGCCCAGCGTCTCAGGTTCGTTTCCCAGCCATGACTTGCATTTTTTTGTTTATTTAAAGTGAAAACATAAATAAAAATTGATCGCCACGGCTGGGATTCGAACATGAGACCCTCAGTTTAATAGCCAACGACTCTACCATTGAGCCAAGAGACACCTTAATTTTTATGTTGCTAAATAATGACTTAAAAAAATGCAATAGCATTCCGACTCGGAGAAATACAGAGAAGAAAGAAATCAATTGAAGAAACAGAGAAAAATTTATGCAACGCAGAAAAAATAAAAAGCACCAAATATTTTACTGACATTACAATGAAGAGTGGCTGGATAAGTGAAGCTGGCAATTTCATCATGACAGAGTAGGAGACGCTTTTTACAACAAATTAGAAGAGATCAACAACTCATCGCGATGATTTATCGATGGAATTGAAGCGGTTGCATGAAAATAGCTTGAAAACCATTACTCAATAGACACTATCGCTAAGAAAATTAACGTATTAATTTTAACAGAGACTCACATGGGTGAAGAAGAAATATATGATATTCCTGATTTCAATTTAGTTGCAAGTTTCAGAAGGCACGATCGTCCAGCAGCAGGAGTAGCTATCTATAAGTGGTTGTCAGATACAACTGCCATTTTTTGTGCAAATCATATGAATTTGCATACGAGGTACACTAGTATGTCTAGTACTATTTTGATATCGGCGATCTATCTGATTGTCGTTGCAACTGTGAAAATGAACAGCAAGTTATAATAGTTGGCGTTTATATTTCACCGAATACGTTTTTAAGTGTAATACAGTATTTAGATAAGTTTTTATATAAAAACTTATTTATTTATTCTGAATACGCTTCTGCACACCTTCACGGCAAAATTGGGGAGAGATTTGATGATTTGCCAATGATTTTGAATGGTGACTTTAAACATCAACTCCGCCGATGCTACAAATTTTAATTTTTAAAAGAAGAATATAATTTAACAATGACGAATGACCGCAGCCTTAGTACAACGAAATATAAATCGACAGTTGGTGCAGTCTTTGCGATATATTTAAATAGATTCGAGTCAAAATTTTTCGTTTCCTATTTTAGTTACCATAGGCCTATTACTTCATTATTAGAATACGATGTTTGCATGAGATGATAATGGAAAAGCTGAAAATGTGAATGAAAACTCATAAGTTTCATTGATGTTCTTCCATATGTACATGTACATATATTATAAAACATTGAATAAAATTTTGCCACTATTTATCTATTTTTATTATAAGCACTAAGAAGAAACATTTCAATGAAAAGATTTTCCTGTACATTAAAATATTTACTGAAAATTCAATTCTGTTTTCACTTCTGTCGGCACTCCCGGAGTGCTTCTTTTTTTTGACAAACAATTTGGTTTTTTTGTTTTTTCTGTCAAACAAAAATTGACGGAGATATAATTGTTTAAAAAGCGCGTGGCAGCGCAATCGCAGCCTCTCTTAAGTCTTTTACCCCTTCACCGTTTTAGCAAAAAGTTATTTACTATATATTGCAATCAAGGATGTTTTAGCTCTCTTAATTACCTTTGCAATGGTTTCTTACAAATTGTGATAGCATAAAAATTGAAGGAGTTATGGTCCAAAAACTCATTGATTTAAAAGAAAAAAACACTAGATGCTCCCCTTATTTGCACTACAGCCCACTTATTTTACTTGCAAAAGACTTTTAATATTGTTCATTTTAAAGCTTATTTCAAGCACTACAAAACATCCTCTTGTATAAGAATGCATGAAATGTATCTACTCGCCGCTAAATGGCATTGACTACAACCATTAAATTTCAGACAAAATAAAAAATGGTTTTGATCTTTTATATCTAGCTTAGTATTATTCTTAGAATACTTTATAAAAAACCAAATTGTTCATTGTTTTACCTGCTACAATTTTGTTCTTTATAAAATTTTCGATAAAACGTATAGTTTTGGAGATATTTGCAATAAATAGATGAAAAACGTGAACAATTTGCGAATTTTCAATTGCCAATAACTCGAAAAGTATTGGACTTAACAAAAAACTTTATATTTGTTTTTTTGCTTAAAATTAGGCCTTCTATTGATATCTGAGGTTATTTCAAAAAAAAAAATTCACCCCCGAGAAGGGGTGGCAACCACCCCCAGGGTGGTGGCGGTGTGCAAATCATTTTCACTTTTGAATTTAAGGGTAAGATGAGCCTAATTCCAAAATTTCATGCAAATCGGTTCACAGTAAAAAAATTCGGACCTAAAATGCTTCATTGACTGCACTATTATTTGTAAGTTATCTATTTCTACTACTTGCAAATCCTTACCAAAAATCTGATCTAGCACTTTCCATTCTTCTCTTATGTTTCCATTTGCTTTTTCAAATAAACTGGTATAATAGTTGTTTTTTGTTTCTTCTATCTTATGTTTGATGGTTTTACATAAAGACAAATAATAATTTTTAAGATTTCTGTTTTGGGGATGTTTTTTACACTTAACACTCAAAATATTTTTCTTAGATATCTGCTTGAGTAATGAATTTGTCATCCAGGGTTTTAAATGCTTATTACCTGGTGAGTTTTGAGATGACAGATAAGTACTAGAACATATGTAATTTTGTAAAATGGACGTAAATACATCAAAGGCAGTAGAGGGGTTGCTTTCTAAATAAACAGGTTCCCAAAATTCAAACTTTAACAGTTCCAATAAAGACAAATAATCAATGCATTTTTTAGGTTTTTTAATTGTTTTTTTACTACTTTTTGAGGTTGAATTCGAAAATGTATTAAGAGCAATCATGTGATGGTCAGATAGCATAAGATCATACACCCTTCCATAAGAGATTTTATCATGTTTATTGGAAAATCTGGCGAATATGTGATCGATACAAGTGCTTGAAGTATTTATTCTAAAAAAAAGCGCGCTTTTACCAACTGCACCAAGCAAACGATAATTTAGAGTGTACAAAGTTAAGTACATAAATAAAATTAGTTTTTCTAAAGAGATTATAGTGTGAGGAAAAAGGATAGATTAGGAATTTTAGCAGTTAAAGGGAGAGACTAGTATTTATTAATAACACTCAAATTGCACTCAATTAATGTGAACGGAAAAAAAAAACTTTTTCTTACCAATCACTATCACTATACAATAAGGGTAAGTAAACAGAAAATCAAAATTAATTGGAAACAAGCTGATTTACAAATCAAAATAACACATTAGACTGTAACTCGAACTTAAAAACACTTAATTAAAATGGGGTTGGTAACGTTTGCCCCAAAACACAAGCCCCAAACGAAAATCCCCAAACGCAAAATCCTCAAACGAAAATCCCCAACTCCCAAAATCCCCAAAGAGAGAATCTACAAACCCAATATCCCCAAAACAAATATATTCAAGTAGCGAATCATGCGATCAAATCGCGCGTGTTATGTATAGCTCAGAAAGTGTCATCGAACCTCCAAGTTCTGATGACACTAACAGAAAAGCCACCACGAAGTTCTAAATAATAAATTATTCATGGGAACGGAAACGAAAAGGTTCCGATTACATACCTGTTGTTTCCGTTGCCAATAAAACTACGAATAAGCGAATTAGGTATTAGCTATGTGTTAAGGTACATTTAAGTAAACAATAAAGATCAGTCATTACTTAGACACCAATTTGATAGTACATTTCTTCCAGTAACTTAACTGGCGCAGTCGACGGAGTGAACCAAATTATTATTTTTTCTTTTTTGCAAAGTGTATGTGTTGTGTTGTTTGCCACCACTTAACCCCACCTCCGCCCGAAAAACAAAAAAGCAAAAGAAAAATATAATACACAAATACGGTGTAAAAGCAGATACAAAGCGAATTAAAGTAAAGCTTAGTGATTCGCGAAGAAACGAAGCTAAAAACAAAAACCAAAATAATAAAAAAAAAAAAAAAAAAGTTTACGGAAAATAACTATCAAAAAGTGAAAATGGCTCAAGATTCTATGGCCCAGTGCATTGTGTTGCTTACCCAGCTAATACGGAGTAATGCACAGAATCATGCACAGGAACAGATGAAATATGTTCCCGTATTTAAAGGAGAACCGGGGACGTTACCATCGTTCATTGACATTGTGGATATGAAGATGGCTGCAATTAGAGAGGAAGACAGAGGACCAGCCTACGAGGCACTGTTCAACGGGAAAATTTTGGGAGCGGCTAAGAACCTTTTGAAGGTGAACGTGCCAAGGAACTGGGAGGAATGCAGAGAGCGCCTCAAAACCCACTTCAAGCTAAGGAAGGACCAGCTCTTCATCACTAATGAAATATTCAAATTAAGAGTAAGTAGTGTGTTAGATTTAAGTAGGAAATTAACGACTATTGTAGAGGATATTGCAGAGTACGCTGCACTTTGTGTGAATGGTAAGGCAATGGCTGATATATTAAGCAGCATTGCAATACAGAAAGTAAAAACTGTAGTTTCTGGTTCATTAGCATACGCTATAATGGACATTGCTAATTTGTCCGAGATTAGGGTTGTTGTTGACAAATTCATCGGGTTGGATGAAACAAATTTGAGCCAAGTAGGAAGTGAAACTAACAAAAGTAAAGTAGGTATAACGAGGGGAATTTCAGGCAGCAAAGCAGTAGAATTATTCCTAATACAAACAATTTTAGACAGAGTAATAGAATAAACACAAATGCAAATAATTTTAGGCCGCCGAATTTTGCAAACCCATTCAGGCAGCCAAGTGTGCCACACAATTCTGGGCAACCTCACTATAGGAATAGCAATAGCAACAGCCAGCAAAGTAGGCAAAGGTCCGACCACATGTCAGTTGACGCCCTAAACAATGAGGAGGAAGGTGTAGGAGAAGATGTTTTTTTTACAAACTAGCCTCGGAAAAAAAAGATAATGCTAAAGCTTACAATTAAGGATGAAAGTTATCAAGCACTATTAGATACAGGGTCAACAGTTAGTATAATGTTAGAAAATAACTGCCCGAGACTTAGTTACACGACTTTAAATACAAATTCAACGCGGATAAGTACAATTCAAGGTCAAGTACAAATGCTAAACAAGTCAGTAGCAACCATCTGCCCAAAAGAGTTTAAATACGCAGACAATGCAAGAATAAAGTGGCTAGCCATGAAAATTGATAAGCCATTTAATTTTATCATTGGCATGGATTGGATAGGTAAGAATGTCAGAGAAATAAACGTTGACAAACAAGAGTTAGTTTTAAACAATGAGGTCCGTCTTCCATTTTTGAGTAAAATCGTGTCTGAAGAAGTTAACGCACTCGAAGTGAGCAAACTACAAGATATTCAATTTGACCATTTAAGGGAAAAAGAAAGAGAACTTGTAGAACCACTTATAAAAAGATTTTCTAACCTTTTTTATAGAGAAGGGGACATATTAACAAATACGGATACAATACGTCATGAGATACGAACTACGACAGAACAACAAATAAATTCTAGGTTGTACCGCTTACCCAAAATCCATGAAGAAGAAGTAAAAAGGCAAATGGACGAGATGGAAAAAAATGGCATTATAAGAAAAAGTAGGAGCAGATATAGCTCACCGATCATAGTTGTACCAAAAAAGAAAGACAACTCGGGAATTCAAAAGTTTAGAATAGTGGTAGATTATAGAAGGTTGAACCAAGTCACCATAGATGACAAGTATCCTATACCTACCTACTACTACTTAAGTAGACTTGAAAATACAGAAAAAATTAATGAAAAAAACGATGAAGACTCGAATTTTGCATTAGCGGAGACTCAGACTCAGCACTCTCTTGAGGAACAAAGATTAGACCATATAGGTATTAAAGATGAGATTGTCAATAAGTATAGCATCCAAATATTATTAACTTACAGCCCAGAACGTGAAGTCCAAACCCTTCACAAAAGAACGATAATGGAAATAAATCCATTAGAGAGTGAAAACAAGATAAGAGATTTATTAAAGCGATGGGTAAAGAGAGGTCAAATAGGAATTTACACAAATAATGTATCCGATTCGGATTACAACAGAATACAGAGAATTATAATATCCCTGTTCTCATCAGACTCTAAGATCAAATTTATAAGGTGTTCCAAAAAAGCTCAGGAAATAAAAACAGAAGAAGATTTGCATAAACAACTATCTTTGTATCATACCAAAGAGTCGTTTCATAGTGGCATAAATGAGTGTTACCATAGTCTTAAAGACAAAATATATTTTCCTAAACTAAGAGACCAAATCCGTTTAGTAATAGGAAATTGTCCTAAATGTAGAGAAATCAAATACGATAGAAAGCCAATTAAGCCGAAATTTCAGATTACAGAGACTCCAAAAGGAAAGAACCAAATTATTCACCTTGACATATTTCACTTTAAGAAACATTCATTTGTAACAACAATAGATAAATTAACGAAATTTGCAGCAGCTTATCCTATTACCGATCGTAACTGGAGGGCGAAAATGACCATAGTCATTGAGCAGTTTTCAAAGTTTGGCAAACCTAAGAAAATTGTAATGGACAATGAGTTTAGGGCTGAGCAATTAGTGGAGTTCCTTAATGCCGAAGGTGTAGACGTTCACTTGACTAAACCGAACAATCACACTGGAAATGCCGATATAGAGCGACTTCACTCTACCTTATTAGAAATAATAACAGGAATTGAGGGAAGTGAGCTTTCAATTGAAATGAAGATACAGATGGCTATAGGAAACTATAACGATCGATATCACTCAACAATCAAATGTTCTCCCAGGCAGGCTAAGGAAACAGTAAATTGTTCAGAGTTAGTTTTAAGGACAGATAGAATCAAAAAACATGTCATTAATAAAAGAAATTTAACCAGAGAAAACTACATAGAAAAACGGAGTTCAGGGCATATCAGAAATTATAAAAGGCTAAGACATAAAGACGAACCCTATTATAGATTAAATCCTCTTCAAAATGTTCATACGTCGAATATTAAAAGACCTTTCAAACTTACAGATACGGACAATGACCAGCCTAATAATATTCCTCGCAGTTATACCAGTAGTGCAAGGGCTACTGCAGGTCAATCAGATTCATGAAGAAATTGGATACACTACAATCAAAATCAAAGAAGTTGAAATTATAAGCGATACAAACACCATACTGCATGTTATTGATATTGGAGAAATAGACAGGTTACTGATGCAAATTGAGACGAACATTCTAAATATGAATATGGACAACAAAGAGTTGTTAAACACAGTAGTTGCCGATATTAAGTCAAAGATAAAATCCATTAAACCAAAAGAATCTAGAAGAAAAAGAGGACTCCTCAACGTTGTGGGTAGTGCACACAAGTGGTTGTTCGGAACAATGAATGACGATGATAGGCAGGAAATTCTAGAACATTTAAAAATAGATGAAGAGAATAACCATAACTCCATTCTAAATTCTAACAAACAAATTTCTATAAATACTCATTTTAATGATACTTTCAATATTCTTAAAAAAGCTATAGAACAGGATAGGAATAAGACAATAGGATTCTTAAATACGATAACAGACCAAAGAAAGTCAGTCGAAGAACATTCTATGTATTTAGATCAGATGATAAAACTCAGATATTTAGAAAACAAAGTAGACCAAATACTAGACAGCATAGCAGCAGCAAAAAACGATATTTTTCACTCCAGTATCCTTACAAGAGAGGAACAGAATCTGTATGATATTGATTTTTATAAGATTAAGCTAGTAAAAGTTGGTATTCTTAAGTACATTAATCAGTCTTTAATCATTGCAATAAAGATTCCAAAAACTTATGTAACAGAAGACCTTAAGTTAGTTATACGTTATACCACTACCAAATACAGAATTTCTGGAAATTGATGAAAATGTTGAAAAATTTATAACAGTAGATAATAAGAATTTTGTATACAAAGAAAATAAACTTTTAAGAGATTTGGAAACTAGCAAAAGTTGTATTTGGAAAAATTAATGCCAATTTAAGTATAATAATAAGATAACTATCGAAAGAATTGATGAAGATACGTTACTAATTAAGAATGCTGTAAACGAAAATTTAACTCAAAATTGTGATGATCGAAAAATATTGTTAAACAAAAATAGTTTGATTACTTTCTACAACTGTACATTAGAAATCTGTAAAGAGAAATTTTACAATCAAGTAACAAAGATTCAAGCGAAATACTTCTATCCTAGTAACATTGTTAATCAAACCAAGCCAAAAATTGTGAATTTTGAAAAAATTATATTAAAACATTTCGAAAATATAAAAGAAATCAAAGAGTTAAAGTTCCACAAGGACGTAACATACGGCCTTAATTCTATGTTGATTTTAGTTGCAATAGCGTTTTTAATTTTTGTAATCTTACGGTGGAAAAAGAATAATAATGTAAACATAAAAATTTTAAGTAATGAAACAAATAAGAGAATTCGGGAGAATTCAAAGTTTGGCGGTGGGAGTGTTATGTATAGCTCAGAAACTGTCATCGAACCTCCAAGTTCTGATGACACTAACAGAAAAGCCACCACGAAGTTCTAAATAATAAATTATTCATGGGAACGGAAACGAAAAGGTTCCGATTACATACCTGTTGTTTCCGTTGCCAATAAAACTACGAATAAGCGAATTAGGTATTAGCTATATGTTAAAATACATTTAAGTAAACAATAAAGATCAGTCATTACTTAGACACCAATTTGATAGTACATTTCTTCCAGTAACTTAACTCGCGCGCGATATTTTAGATAGTATATTAGGTTTATGTATTACAGCAAATGTAATCCAAAAAATTAAAATTATAATGCTTGTAACGTTTATTAAAATGAAAATACATTTTCGAAATCACTAACAAAATAAATATTCATATACTGATAACGTAACAGTAATGGTAGCAAAATGAAATTTCTTTGAAAGTCTTTAATGAAACAAACACAAAAAAAATGAAAAAAAGTTTTTAAACTTGTCAAGGCAAAAAAATGGTTTCTAACTTTTTACAGTTATATATTATAATTTCGTTATCATTTATTAATTACAAAAACCATCCCAATACATTTAGCATGAAATGCATTACATGGACCATAGCATGCGAAAAGAGGTGAGTTGGAACTATCCATACATTTACAAGCCGCACAAGCCGTGGCTAATCAAAAAAAATTTAATTTTAAAATAAATAAAAAAAAAAAAGTTAGGGATTGACTGAATCGAACCGGAATAGCTTGGCTTACTTATAGTGCAGTCAATGAAGGGAAAAATAGGGCCTTACCTCCGAATTTTTTTACTGTGAACCGATTTGCATGAATTTTTGGAATTAGGCTCATCTTACCCTTAACTTCAAAAGTGAAAATGATTTGAACACCGCCACCACCCTGGGGGTGGTTGCCACCCCTTTTCGGGGGCAAATTTTTTTCAAAATAACCTCGGATATCGATAAAAGGCCTAATTTTAAGCAAAAAATCAAATATAAAGTTTTTCATTCAGTCCAATACTTTCGAGTTATTGCCAATTGAAAATTCGCAATTTTTTCACGCTTTTCATCTACTTATTGCAAATATCTCCAAAACTATACGTTTTATCGAACATTTTATAAAGAACAAAATTGTAGTAGGTAAAACAGTGAACAATTTGGGTTTTTATAAAGTATTCTAAGTTCAATATTAAGCTAGAAAAGAGCAAACCCATTTTTTATTTTGTCTGACATTTAATCGTTGTAGTTAATGCCATTTATTTTTATGCATTCTAATACAAGGGAATGTTTTTTAGTGCTAAAAATAAGCTTTAAT
The DNA here is from genome assembly GCA_949752695.1 of Melanostoma scalare. Classification (NCBI taxonomy): domain Eukaryota; kingdom Metazoa; phylum Arthropoda; class Insecta; order Diptera; family Syrphidae; genus Melanostoma; species Melanostoma scalare. Next base: position 98,111,877 of record OX456986.1, read on the forward strand.
AAATTAGCACTATTAAAATTCTTTTGCACGTAAAATAAGTGAGCTGTAGTGCAAATAAGGAGAGCATCTAATGTTTTTTCTTTAAATCAATGGGTTTCATAAGTGCCATTTCCACCAAAATTAAATTTAATCGTATTCCGCCTAAAATTAAGTTTGTTATGAAGAGTTTGATAGATAGTATCAGTTTGGATGCTTCAGGACACATATTTTTCAAAAAAGTCACGATTAAAAAAAACAAAAAATTTTCAAAATTTTAAAAAACCACTTTTTTTCATAATATCTCAAAAATGACGACAGATACGCATAAAAGTGTCAGAATAAAAAATTTAGGTACTTTTCTGGCAAACAATTTGGTTTTTTAGTTTTTTCTGTCAGACAAAAATTGACGGAGATATAATTGTTTAAAGAGCGCGTGGCAGCGCAATCGCAGCGTCTCTTAAGTCCTTTAACCCTTCACCGTTTTAGCAAAAGGTTGTTTACTTTATATTGCAATAAAGTATGCTGTAGCTCTTTTAATTACCTTTACAATGGTTTTTTATAAGTTGTGATAGCATGAAAATTGAAGGAGTTATGGTCAAAAAACTCATTGATTTAAAAGAAAAAAACATTACATGCTCTCCTTATTTGCACTACAGCTCACTTATTTTACGTGCAAAAGACTTTTAATAGTGCTCATTTATTATAGCTTATTTCTAGCGCTACAAAACATCCTCTTGTATAAGAATGCATAAAATGCATCTGCTCGCCGCTAAATGGCATTGACCACAACGATTAAATTTCGGACAATATAAAAAATGGGTTTGATCTTTTATATCTAGCTTAATATTTATCTTAGAATACTTTATAAAAAAACAAATTGTTCATTGTTTTACCTGCCACAATTTTGTTTTTTATAAAATTTTCGATAAAACGTATAGTTCTGGAGACTTATTGAAAAACTTTATATTTGATTTTTTGCTTAAAATTAGGCCTTTTATCGATATCCGAGGTTATTTTGAAAAAAAAAATTCGCCCCCGAAAAGGGGTGGCAACCACCCCCAGGGTGGTGGCGGTGTTCAAATCATTTTCACTTTTGAAGTAAAGGGTACGATGAGTCTATTCCAAAATTTCATGCAAATCGGTTCACAGCAAAAAAATTCGGACCTAAAATGCTTCATTGACTGCACTATTAGTTTTTATATTAAAAGAAAAGCGCGCTTTTACCAACTGCACCAAGCAGACGATAATTTAGAGTGTACAAAGTTAAGTACATAAATAAAATTAGTTTTTCTAAAGAGATTATAGTGTGAGGAAAAAGGATAGATTAGGAATTTTAGCAGTTAAAGGGAGAGACTAGTATTTATTAATAACACTCAAATTGCACTCAATTAATGTGAACGGAGAAAAAAAACTTTTTCTTACCAATCACTATCACTATACAATAAGGGTAAGTAAACAGAAAATCAAAATTAATTGGAAACAAGCTGATTTACAAATCAAAATAACACATTAGACTGTAACTCGAACTTAAAAACACTTAATTAAAATGGGGTTGGTATCGTTAGCCCCAAAACTCAAGCCCCAAACGAAAATCCCCAAACGCAAAATCCTCAAACGAAAATCCCCAACTCCCAAAATCCCCAAAGAGAGAATCTACAAACCCAATATCCCCAAAACAAATATATTCAAGTAGTGAATCATGCGATCAAATCGCGCGCGCGATATTTTAGATAGGATATTAGGTTTATGTATTACAGCAAATGTAATCCAAAAAATTAAAATTATAATGCTTGTAACGTTTATTAAAATGAAAATACATTTTCGAAATCATTAACAAAATAAATATTCATATACTGATAACGTAACAGTAATGGTAGCAAAATGAAATTTCTTTGAAAGTCTTTAATGAAACAAACACAAAAAAAATGAAAAAAAGTTTTTAAACTTGTCAATGCAAAAAAATGGTTTCTAACTTTTTACAGTTATATATTATAATTTCGTTATCATTTATTAATTACAAAAACAACGAAAGAGAGAGATTTTTCTGAAAACTAAATGCACATAATTTATATGTACACAGACTCTGGGGATTTGGAGATTTCGTGACAAAAAAGATTGTTTAGGTGTGGATTTCATCAATGTGCATTATCTCAATGGGGATATTAGCTAGGTGGATAAAAATTTTTGGGGATTTTGATCGATGGGGATTTTTTTTTTGGAGATTCTGTACGACACCCATTAAAATGCAATTTATAATTACAACAAGTAAATTGCACTACTAAAATGAAATTTATCAAGACGCTATTAGAAACACAACCAAACACACAAGAACCAGTGTTACCACCACGAATGATTTTTTTTTTTTTTTTTTTAAATTAATTTTTTATTTATTATCACTTATATCTACTTACTTGCTACCAAAAATGTTTAAACTAGCTTACATAATAACTTAATTAACTTACTGACCCTAGGCGGGTACTCTAACTTACACAATAACTTATTATTAATACCTTTCGGCCTAATGATCTAGTATCTGTTTCTAACTATATCTAATATTAAAACTAAGAATGATCTTTGGTCCCGTATGCGAAGACAATGTGTGGAGATGAAGATACATCAACGAGCTGTATGAGCTGTACCGCGACATGGGCATAGCCAGAAGAGTACGTCATGTAGAGCGGATGAACCCAAACGCTCCAGCTCGACGGGTTTTCGAAAACACATTGCAGGGAAATCACGGAAGGGGAAGACCTCGTCTTAGGTGGCGCAGTCAAGTGGATGCAGACCTCAACCGACTTGGAGTGCGAAACTGGAGAGAGCTCGCCCGAAATCGAAGTCGTTATAGAAGGATGTTGGTTGAGGCCCAGGTTCACCCCGAATGTGATGCCCACCTAAGTAAGTAAGTAAGTAAGTATATATTATTCTAGAGGTCAAAGTTACAAGTTCTATGATTTTGTTTACATTCATTATTACATACATTATTTTTTTTTCATTTATTGATTGTGGATTGTATTTAAATTTAAACATTGCTCGATTTAATATTCTCTATTTTAACATTTCTTATAAAAAAAAACATTGTACTTTCGTACATTCTCCCGCCTCTAAATGTTGATTGGTAAAATCTCAAATGGATTTAGCGGGGATGTTAAGAAGTTTGGCATCACCGCTTCCCATTTTTTTCAGCATTGATATCATTTCCAATATGTTTCACGCTGTTACCGATTATTTACGCGAACCGAATCTATATAAAAAGAAAATCTATTAATTAAAACGTTGGAAATCAGTTCCACATACCGCAAGCAAAATAAGGAATTGATACGCAATCGAAACTAGATCAAAAAAAAATTTTATCGAGAAAACTAAATTGGGATGTCAACAATCCCGACGTGCGCGCAACTTGTCTAATTAAAACGAAAATTCACAATGACACAGGTTCGCGTTCGGCAACCAACAACACTTCAGTGCTGTCTCCCTTAGCTCAGTCTGATGGGTGGGTTCGATTTAATATTCCTTTTTAATCCGATTCAATTTAAATGGAGTCCTACTAATATTATAAACGTGAAAGTTTGTATGTGTGGAAGTGTGTATGTATGTTTGTTACTCTTTCACGCAAAAACTACTGAATGGATTTTACTAAAACTTTCCAATAATATAGCTTATACATCAGAATAACACATAGGCTACAATTTATCCCAAAATTCAAACGGGAACGGGAACGTATACGGAAACTTAGAAATTACAACAGCGATTTCAAAAATGTTTCCACTATTAGAATGCTTCATTAGTAACATAACCCCGAGTAACATAAAAACTAATTCATCCCCTTCCCCATATTCCTTCGGTTCCATTTATTCCCACGGGAGCAGGAACGTATACGGGAACTTTGACATTACAGCACCGATTTCAAAAATTCTTTCACCGTTAGAATGCTACACTATCCCCGAGTAACATAAAAACTAATTCATCCCCATATTCCTACGGTTCCCTATATTCCCACGGGAGCAGGAACGTATACGGCAACTTTGACACTACAGCACCGATTTCAAAAATTCTTTCACCGTTAGAATGTTACACTATCCCCGAGTAACATCAAAACTAATTCATCCCCATATTCCTACGGTTCCCTATATTCCCACGGGAGCAGGAACGTATACGGGAACTTTGACACTGCAGCACAGATTTCAAAAATTCTTTCACCGTTAGAATGCTGCACTATCCCCGAGTAACATAAAAACTAATTCATCCCCATATTCCTACGGCTCCCTATGTACAACACCGATTTCAAAAATTCTTCCACTGCTAGAATGCTACACTATCCCTGTGTAACATTAACTTTAATTCATCCACATATTCCTACGGGAACGAGAGTCCTTACTAATATAATAAGTGTGAAAGGAGCTCTGTCTGTCCGTCGTTCTATGTTACCATCTCCCGCCCAAACTAATAAACCGATTTAAATGAAATTTTAAACAAAGATTGTTCAGAACCTGAGGAAAGACATAGACTATATATTTTTTTTCTATTTTCCCACGGGAGCAGGAACGTATACGGGAACTTTTACACTACAGCACCGATTTCAAAAATTCTTCCACCGTTGGAATGCTCCATAATCCCGGAGTAACATTAACTTTATCTTATCCTCATATTCCCACGAAAACGGTCACCTCATTCCCACGGGAACGGGAGTCTTTACTAATATTGAAAATGCGAATGTAGCTATGTCGGTATGTTTTTCGTATGTCTCCCGTTCAAACTGCTAAACAGATTTTATTAAATTAGCTACACAGACGGTCTAGAACATGCGGAAGGATAAAGGCTATATATCTATCCTTATATTCCCACGGGAACGGAAATAAGAATTCAAAAACTACGGTCTCAAAAGTATTTTTAACAGGGCTTCAAGGTGTTGAAATAGAGGTTGAATGTTTGTTTTGGAAATACCGACATTTTTAAGGCTGAAAGTCACTATTCCACGCGGACGAAGTCGCGGGCACAGCTAGTATCAAATAATTATAAAATAATATCCCTTGCGAATTAAACTCGGAACAGTGAGAGTATCAAGGCGTACTAACTCACTTTTAATATGGGCGCCAGAAAACTTTTTAAGATGGTGGTTTGCCTTAACCAAAGCTGAAATAGAAGGGAAAGACGAAAGAAAAACTAGGATAGAAAAGAAATAAAACAGTATGAAATTTCTGAAGGAAATTACAGATTTTTATTATATTTGTAGGATGTCTGGGAAACCGTGGCCGAAACCTGGATTTAAACCCAGAATCTTTTCAATATAAAAGAAAAGGTACAGAGTTGTTTTCGAGGTTGGCAGAAGGCCAATTCTCGAAATAAAGAAAAGTTGAAAATTAAGTAAGTTAAGCAAAATAGAACATATAAGTGTGTCGTTGAACACAAGATAGAATGACAAAGGAAAGTTTCAGAGAAAAAAAAGTAATGATAGAAGTAAAGGAAAACGGTCGCGAGTCCCACAATCTCGGGAAATAAAACGGTAGGTCAACGAAGGCCTAGCGGATCTAAGTTTTTGCCCAAATAAGGCGACTCTAAATATGTTCGAAAAACCCTTGAAAATGAAGGATTTCTCGAAACAAAAAGTAGAAAATAAAAAGATAAGAAAATACTTAGCTATTCTTCTGTACTACTCTCCTGGACTCCTTGAGAAAATCTCTTCTCCGCACTTATCTCGATTTATAAAATTCCCAACTGGAATGTCTCAAAATTCCCAACTGGAATTTTGCCTCTCAGTCAATTTTGTAAAAAAAAATATCGCTAAACGAAAAATCTGGTGTCTCGAAATCAATCGCAGCAATTTTTTGCACGCTTTCTTCTATCATTCCACTTTCACAGCCAAATGTCAAAAGACCATCAAGATGGCGGGTTTTTCTCCTCCATCCGGCATCGGCCATGCAGCCATCCTCGTCAGACCTTTAAGCGTGGTGTTGTTCGGTCTCACTTTTATTGCAGCATTCCGCCATTAGGCTAGGATGTGCAAGTGAGATGTAACGAATCAACTACCGACGGTCCTTTGCGTTCATGTGATGTGATCACCAGTAGCCGAGTGGACGAGTTTAACCCCTTTCAGAAAGACTTACTCCGAAAAATTATTTAACTCGCGCAAAGTCCCCAGCCCAAACCGGCCCAAAACTAAAATACAGAGAAGATTTTTTCCCGGAGAACGAAGAACAAAAGATGCAAAGTGAAGCTAAGTTAGCTAAGCTGTCCCTAGACCTTCGTCCAGATAGTAAGAAAAGAAGAAAGTGGGGATAGAAACGGAAACACGTCTTTAAGTGATTCTTCTTTGTGATTCCTATTGACGTTACTAAATTTAATTTTAATTAAGAGTTCATAGTAAATTTAGGTTGGTGTGAATATAGTTCACACATTGTTGGACATGGGTCTCGATCTTCATGCCATTCATCCTTTATCGATTTCCTTTCGAAGGCCACCTGACGTACGAACTTTTGTGGACCGACCGTCACACAAGAAAAGTGTCTTTAATTGTACCGTCTCCATACCTTGGCACAAAATAACCTGAAAGTGGCTTTTCGAAAGTTCTAGAAGAACAGGTCTCCGGCTGATGAACCAGGTTTCAACTGAACTCTTCAACTACTTTCGAGTAGCTGTGACAAAAAGTAGATTAGCGGGAGAAGAACAGCAGTTAGAACTTGTTGTGGTAAAATTTACCGCAACAAATCTCACCCTCACCTCCTTGGAAGTGAGATTACATTTCGTAAGAACTGTAACAAACTTCCAAAGATGTGCTTAGGTTTAAAAGGTGTGGGAGAAGGACTTTCAATCAGAAAAAAAATAAACAGTTCTCAATCACGTTTCAGTGAGTTACAAGATTACAAAAAAAAAAAAAAAAAATAAGCTACGTTAACATTAATCGTTCTCGGATGCGTCGTTATACGGTTTCAAGTCTTTGACGTGCCAAGTCCCGCGCTCTTTATTATTACTATCTTGAAGTACGTATGTCCAAGGTAATACACGTTTCTTTATCAAAAACGGACCGACAAATTTCGGTGCTAGTTTGGCTGCTTAATAATTCGCGGCATATGATAACGTAAAATTCCTTCGCCAAACCATATCGCCTGTGTGATATTGAACATCACGCCGTCGAAGGTTATAAGCTTCTGTAGCTCTCTTAGATGCTGCCCTCAACTTCGTCTCAATATCACTTCTCAGTTCCCGAGAACGTTCAGTGATCTCACCCAGATCTTGAACATTCTCGGAACTATCTCCTACAGTTGGTGCTTCCTGACCCGAAGTTACCATGTCCCTCCCGAAATTGGCGTAGTAGGGTGAAACACCCAAAACCTCGTGCTGTGACGTGCGAATTGCACACGCCACCTTACTTAGTTGTGAATTCCACACTCTGTGGTTTTCAGCAACGTAAGCTCGTAATGTTGTCTTAAGGATCTGATTGATCCTTTCTGCAAGGGAAAGCCTGCGGATGGTAGTGCGCCGTGAAGAGTAGTTGGGACGCATACACGTCACAAAGCGTTTTGAGTTCCTTGGAACGAAACTGTGGACCATTGTCACAAATAGTGACTTTTGGTATGCCAAAACGCAGAAAAACATTATCCTCAAGTTCCCTACAAATTGCCTTGGCCGTAGCCGACCTCACCGCGAACAGAAGTGGAAACTTCGTAAAGTAATCAACTATTGTTAAAATATAGATAAGAACCCTACTAGATTTTGGAAGTGGCCCTACTAAATCTATGCAAATCATCTCCCAAGGTGATTTGATTCCTACTCTTTCCTTCATCAAGCCAGCTGGTTTATCATTTACTGGCTTTACTTGTTGGCAAACTTTAAAACTCGTAACGTATTTTGTAATATTGGCCCTCATCTTTGGCCAATAAAACTTCGCCGCTATTCTGGCAAACGTCTTTCTGACTCCCATGTGTCCCGCTAAAGGAGCATCATGATTCTCATGTAAAATACCTAATTTCTCATTTTTCCCTATCACTCTCTTCCATTCCTGATTGGTTTCGTCAACTACTATATGATTGGGCTTGACGAGTTTGAGCAACTTCCCTTGTTCAACCCTCCAAGCCGGATACCTAAGTGGATTTGATGTAACTGCTGTAATCATTTTTGACATCCAAGGGTCTAAAACCTCTTCTGAGGTTGAGATACCACCCAACTGCGGCACTCCCCGAGAGAGCATATCCGGAACCACATGCTCCTTTCCTTACCGATGAATGATTTCGTAGTCAAACTGCTGTAATCTAATGGCCCATCTAGCCAACCTACCCTGTGGATATTTCAGATTGCTTAGCCATATCAGAGAATAATGATCTGTTACTACAGTAAAACGAACCCCTTCGAGGTAAGGCTTCAATTTTTCGATAGCCCATAATACCGCTAAACATTCTGTCGAATGTATAAACCATTCGTTAATAATTTGTACTCTTACCCTATAAATTAAAAGTATATAATATGACCTAACTGCTTTATCATACGATCCACCGCTTATATACAGTATAGATGGTCAGAGATTGCAAGAAACAGTAAAAAGACATGTAAACTAGCGTCACTTGGTATTTGATTGCCTTCGAGTGCAGAACAAGAGCAATAAAAGAGAATTTAATACGAAAAGATAAAAAAGGTGTATTTATTGAACTAAAATTTTGGTCCAAACTCGTCGGATTGGGAAATCGTACAGTCCATTTTAATAATATTTCGGGTTATTGTGCGCAATAATTAATTAAAAACAGTATTCGGGAAAACTAATCGTGAATTTAGTTGGAGAAAAATCTTGGTGTTATTCGTATCGGGTAAAGGAAAAACAAAACGTGGAAGCTGTCGTGTGTGCGGAAAGGGTGCTGTAAACTGTAATATCTTGGTGTTTTTCGGATCGGGTAAAGCAAAAACAAAAACGTGGAAGCTGTCGTGTGTGCGGAAAGGGTGCTGTATTTGTGTGGAGCTGCTGCTGAGAAGTGCCAGTGCGTCCTGCTTTGAAGTTGGTGAGACTCCTGAGGATTGCACGTGTTAAGTATTTCGTTAGACAGGTAAATTCATATATACCTATAGATATCTCTATAAAAATTGTTACACATGTCATACTATACAATGTCGATAGAGGAATTAAAAAGAAAAAGGGCTACTATAAAAAGGCAACTAACACGTGGGTGTAATTTCATTTCTGATGCACCGTCAAACGATCAGTGTTTTAAAGAGTTGATTGAGGAGAGGTGCGAAAAATTGACAGAGCACTTCAATGAGTTTAATGATGTTCAATATTGGATTGAAGGTTTAATTGCTGATGAGGAAGAGCTTAAAGCAGAGAGTGAGGGTCAAAGTGTTGACATTGAGCAAAAATATTATGCAGCTAGGGCTAGGGGACATTTCCTGCTTAAAGAGTTAACAGCTAATGAAAGGTCAAATACAGATTATGAAGCAGGTAATCAAGAAAATGCCATTGATAGGATTAACTCCGCGCTGGGTGTTTTGATTGATCAACAAACTGTTCTCGGGGAATTGGTTTCACGTTCCACTAACTCGTCTTCCTCTCAAAATATACAATCTCCTTCGAATGCAAACAACACACAGCCAGGCATACATATAAATCAGTTAACATCAGATATAAAGCTCTCTCCGATAAAATTGCCAATCTTTGATGGCAAATTTAAAAATTGGCCTAGTTTTAACGACATGTATGTGTCCCTTATCCACAACAATCCTAAGCTAAGCAGCAGTGCAGCACACAGAAATTTTACTATTTGAAAAGTGCATTATCTCATGAGCCAGCAGCGGTAGTAAATAATTTTGATATCACTGAAGCAAATTACATACCAGCCTATGAACAGTTAGTTGCAACCTATAACAAAGAAAATCTAATCATTGAAGAACATTTGAGGATTATTATGGATCATCCAGTTTTAAGTCATGTCTCTGAGGACGGACTAAGGGCTCTAAAGTCATCAGTTAGTGATTCAGTAGCAGCCTTAAAGGCTTTGAAAATACCAACAGACCAATGGGATTGCTGGTTGGTATATGTTATGGGTTTCAAATTAGATAAGCTTTCTCAACAATTGTGGCGACGAGAAAGCGCTAGGAAGAATAGACCGACATTTGAAGAGCTGATTGAATTCATTGATAGGAGAGTCTATGAAGTATGTACGCTATCGTCACCAAATGTGCAAAAACATTCAATGCAAAGGTTCAACTCAACAAGTAAAGCAAGGTGCTCGGTGATTTCTTCTTCCACTTGCGTTTTTTGTAATGAAAATCACCAACTTTTAAAATGTTCAGGGTTTGGGAATTTGAGCGTCAAGAGGAAAAGGGATTTCGCTGCTGAAAACAAGCTTTGTTTCAATTGCTTAAAAAAGGGACATCAAAGCAAATTTTGTAGGTCACTTTTATGCCAGATATGCAACAGGAAACATCACACAATACTTCATGAAAGTTCCTATAACGAGAGTTCAGGATCAGCTTCGAAAACACATGAAGGGGAGGGGCTATCATCGTCCAATGACAAAAGCATGAGCGTTCTATCGACAACACACAACTGCGGTTCCATTGCATCGATTCTACCAACTGCACTCGTTAATGTTTTGATTCTTCTGGTTGTTGGCAGATGTGCAGAGTATTATTGGACTCGGGTTCTCAAGTCTCACTAATCACTGAGGCTTGTGCTCAAAGACTTAGACTTCCTCGTAAGCAAGGTCATATTGCAATTAACGGAGTGGGCAAGGGTGCTTTCAATCATACCAAGGGTGCGGTCAATCTTCAAATAAGATCTCGAATACATAATAATGAACTTAAAGTTCCAGCTTACGTCTTAAGGGAAATTGTTGCAAATCTGTCTTCAAGTACAATAGGGTATGATTGTAAACAGATGATTCTTGATTTGGCTGATCCTTCATTCCATTCAGCGGGAGAAATCGATATACTTCTAGGGTGCGATGTCTTCTTTCGTATTGTTGGCAAGCAAAAAATAGAATCACCTAACAAATCTTCCATAGCGCTTGAGACAATTTTCGGGTGGGTGATTTCGGGCAATGTACAAACTGACCAGGAAGATAAGGGAAATAAAAGAATATTCACTTTAACAACTCATGTCCATATTGATGAAACGCTTAAAAATTTTTGGGAGGTTGAAAACATAAAGGGTAAAATTTTGTACACTGAGGAGGAGCAAGCTTGCGAGGACCATTTTTTAAAAACTTACAAGCGCCTAACTAATGGGCGATTTATGGTCAGGTTACCTTTTAAAACAACCACGGAAGTTCTTGGGAATTCCCAAAATATGGCAGCTCGCCGATTTGGAATGTTGGAAAGGCGATTTGATTATAATGCTTCATTGAGGGAAGAGTATTCAAACTTTATCGAGGAATACCTCTCGCTAGGTCATATGGTGGAGGTTGACGAAAAGGATAGAGACATTAGCGATGACAAAATATACTATATGCCACATCATGCAGTTTTTAAGTTAGATAGCACGACTACCAGGCTCAGAGTAGTATTCGATGCGTCGGCTACGAGTACATCGGGAAAATCTCTTAATGGCCTTATAATGAACGGCCCAAAACTGCAAGCAGATCTTTTCGAGATTTTAAGCAGATTCCGTATGCATCGCATTGCTTATACAGCTGATATAGCAAAGATGTATCGACAAGTGTTGATTCATCCTGATGATGCACATTTTCAAAGAATTTTGTGGAGGAAATCCAAACAAGAGCCACTTAAGGAATATGAACTTCAAACCGTTACATACGGTACGACGTCTGCTCCGTTTTTAACCATAAGGAGTTTAAAACAGTTGGCATTGGAAGAAAAGGTTCGTCATCCAATTGGAGCAGAAAATCTTTTAAACAATTTTTATGTTGACGACTTTATGGGGGGATGTGATACGGTGGAGGAAGCAGTGAGAATCAGAACTGATTTGTGCGAACTACTTACAAGGGGAGGATTTGACCTTCGAAAATGGTCTTCGAATTCCTCTGAGTTTTTACAGAACATTCCAAGCAATCGCTTAGAAACATCGACTTTAAGTCTCAATGAAGATAAAGCAGTGAAAACACTGGGACTGCATTGGAATTCTGCAGGAGATTTCTTCTTCTTCAGAGTGTCATTGGGTAAGCTGGAGAAAGTTACAAAACGAACTGTTTTATCTGAAATTTCAAAAATATTTGATCCGTTTGGATGGGTAAGTCCTTCAATAGTCACAGCAAAGATAATCATTCAAGATATGTGGATTTCTGGGGTGTCATGGGATGAACAACTTCCACCATCGCTTTTGCAAACATGGTTGAACCTACGACAAAACTTGAAAAGTTTGGAGAACATTTCTATTCCGCGGCGGATCAGAACAAATGGAACAGGACAACAAAGGGTATTGCACGGGTTCTCAGACGCGTCAGAGCGAGCGTACGCTGCATGTATTTACATGTCAGTACATGTTAAGGGTAAATGGCATACATCTCTACTTGCATCTAAAACGAAAGTTGCGCCGGTTAATCGCATCAGCATACCCAAGCTGGAACTATGTGGGGCACACCTCTTGGCAAGGTTAATGGAAGCCGTAAAGAAGAGTATGGGTTTGAATGACTACGATTCTGTTTGTTGTGCGTGGACCGATTCACAGGTGGTTTTGGCTTGGTTATCTCAACACCCTTGCAAATGGAAAACCTTCGTGGGGAATAGAACATCAGAGATTCTGGAAATCATTCCAAGGAATGAATGGAGACATGTTGCATCAAGGGTTAATCCTGCGGATTGTGCATCAAGGGGGCTTCACCCAAATCAATTGTCTTCGTTTGATTTGTGGTGGAATGGGCCTGCATTTTTGAGAGATGACAATACTCTCGAGACGCGACCTCAGTTTGAAATTCCTGAAACTGATCTTGAGAAGCGTGAATACACTGTTGTGCTGTGGAAACACCGGTTCAAAATCCATAACTTCTTCGTTTTTCTTCACTTACTCAGCTTCAACGAATATCAGCCTGGTGTCGAAGATTCATAAACAATGCAAGATTGGGAAGGGAAAACAGGGTAAACGGTCCACTTTCAGTAAGTGAATTGGAAAAGGAGTTAAGGTTTTGGTTAAGGGATGCTCAAAATCTAAAATTTTCAGATGAATTACAACGTCTTAGAGAATCAAGGGCTATAAGGAGGGATAGTCATCTGAAATCGCTTGATCCGTTTATTGGGGATTACGGGCTGCTCAGGGTGGGCGGTAGAATTCAAAGAGGAACATTTCACTTTGAGCAGAAACATCCACCGATTCTGCCAAAAGATTCCCATCTCACATCCTTGATTATAGATTACTACCATCGTAAATATTTACATGCCGGACCTCAACTGATGCTGGGAGTGGTAAGACAGCGTTATTGGATACTGAATCTCAAAGGAATCTTAAACAAATTCATCCGAAAGTTTGTCAGATGCCAGAGATATAAGGCTCGGCCCTTAGACCAACAAATGGGAAACTTACCGGCAGTGCGATTGGAAATGTCTAAACCATTCACCAACACGGGAATCGACTATGCAGGGCCGTTAAGTATTCAATCTCGAAGCGGCCGTGGTGCAAAGCATTCGAAATGTTACGTGGCTTTATTCATTTGCTTTTCAACACGAGCAATTCATTTAGAACTCGTCTCTGATCTAACCTCGGCTGCTGCTATTGCTGCTTTAAAAAGGTTTCTAGCACGAAGGGGAGCAGTTTAGAAAATATTAAGTGACAACGGGTTAAACTTTGTCGGGGCATCTCGGGAGTTGAAGGGTTTATACAACTTATTCAAAACGTCAGAAAATGTTCACAAGCACCTGGTTGACGAGGAAATTACTTGGGAGTTTATTCCCTCTCATGCATCCCACTTCGGTGGAATGTGGGAGGCGGGCGTCAAGTCCACTAAATATCATTTGCGTCGTGTTATGGGGCAAACATCTTTGACGTATGAAGAACTAACCACTTTGCTTTGCCAAATCGAAAATTGTCTGAATTCTGGTCCTTTAAATGCTTTAACGAATGATAATTTAGACCCATTAACTCCAAATTTGATTCTTACAGGGGGTCCAACAATTACACTTCCTGAAGAAAGGCTGACCTTAGCAAGGGAAAACACACTCTCTCGCTGGCAGTATACACAGCGCCTTCAACAAGAATTTTGGCGAAGATGGCAACACGAATACGTTCACCAACTGCAGCAAAGGTCAAAGTGGACCTTAAAAAAGCGAAACATAAATCTAAATGATCTGGTCTTAATTGTGGATAACAATCTTCCACCCGGGAAGTGGCTCATGGGTCGTGTCATTAAGCTCTTTCCTGGTTCTGATGGTCTCGTCCGAGTTGTTGAAATACGAACAAAGTCAGGTGTCCTGAAACGTTACATCACCAAATTAGCAATACTCCTTCCCAACGAGGACTGATGTTAAGATGTGTTCCATTAGTCATCATGAGGCAGAATCATAATCCTAGTTTGCTTGAAACTAAATTAAACATTAATCGTAACTTGAACTTGAAATTAGATTTTTTAATAATTAATGTACCTAATTCATACCATTCTTTTAATAACTAAATTCACTAGATTTTATATGTAATATAATTGTACTCTTACCCTATAAATTAAAAGTATATAATATGACCTAACTGTTTTATCATACGATCCACCGCTTATATACAGTATAGATGGTCAGAGATTGCAAGAAACAGTAAAAAGACATGTAAACTAGCGTCACTTGGTATTTGATCGCCTTCGAGTGCAGAACAAGAGCAATAAAAGAGAATTTAATACGAAAAGTAATAAAAGGTGTATTTATTGAACTAACACATTCCTTTTCCGTAGGTCTGTAGTTACACTCATTCCTATTCAAAGACCTACTAAGGTAACAGACAACCTTTTCAACTTCCTCAAAGTTTTGGGATAAAACTGCACCGATCCCATAATCTGACGCGTCTGTTTGCACCACGAATGTTCGCTTAAAATCTGGGCGTGTGAGTATAGGTGCTGTCACCAAAAACTCCTTTGCCTTCCTAAAACTATCCTCACATTCTTGTGTCCAACCGAACTTTTTAATTTTCTTTAGTAAACCCGTTAAGGGCCTTAACAATTCTGCAAAATTTGGTACGAAACGTCTGTACCAAGAAACTGTCCCTATAAAGCTCCTAATCTCGTTAACGTTCCACGGTGCTGGAATCCTAACCATACTATCTACTTTCTCTGGATCTACATGTAATCCATTTTGATCTACTATATACCCTAAGAATCTCAAAGATGACATGCAAAAGTTGCATTTCTCTTTACTAACCTTCAAGCCTGCCTCACATAATCTTTTCAAAACCTCGTTCAGTATTTCAAGATGTTTCTCAAAACTTTCTGATATAATGATGATGTCGTCTAAATAGACGAAAACGAATGGCTCTAAATCTTAACCCAAAACCGTGTCAATAATCTCAGCCACGTAGCGGGCGAATTGTGAAGGCCGAAAGGCATTCTCCTAAACTGATAAAGACTCCTCCCAGGAACCGTGAATGCAGTAAAGGGTTTCGGTTCTGCCTCCATAGGTATCTGCCAGTAAGCTGACTTGATATCCAGTGAAGACAAGAACCTCGCACCTCGAAGCCTATCTAAAAAAGCATTAATATGTGGAAGTGGGTACGCGTCCCTATCTGTGTTCTTATTTAGCTTCCTATAATCCACACAGAATCTATAGGAGCCATCTTTCTTTTTAAGTAATATTATTGGAGATGACCAAGCACTAGTAGATCTCTCAATAACTCCTGCCTCTAACATCTCATTAAGTTCCCTATCTATGTTCCTGCATTGCCGGGGAGACCGGATAATCCCTTTGTTTTATCGGCTCCGCCGACGTCCTAATTTTATGCTCGACTAAAGTAGTACACCCTAAGCTCAGGCATCTTCCTAAAAGATTCTTTAATCAAAGTCCTGACAGAAAAAAAAAAAAAAATAAAAACTATACAAATGGATCAGTCTATGAAAATACAGATCTCTTGTTAATAAAAAAGTAAATAACTGACTAATCGTATACTAAAGATTTGATTAAGAAACTAAAAAATCATTTGAAACAATCGAATGTAGAGGTTTTGAGCATAAGATAAAGTAATAGTAAGAAATTCGCCTGTGTGTGTAAAAGATGTGTTCTTACTTAGTTAATTCGCGCGAATTTTTAATTTTCAGAACACAAACCTATACTTCCCTTGACAAATTTTTTCCGCTTCGCTTTTAGCTTCCTTTCTGTACTTAAGGCGGCGCGGCGGCTGCAGATTTTTTTTTAAGTTCATCACTAATATCTTAAAATTGAACTAAGTAAGAACACATCTTTAACATACACAGGCGAATCTCTTACTATTACTTTCTCTTATGCTCAAAAACAAAACATTTGAATACATCAGACCTTCACACTATGAATGATAAGCGCGGGAGTTTCTTAGATGTCATTAAGCCATTAATCCCTTTAGTCATAAAGCAATAGACTGTAAACACAGATGACAATGATGATGCAAATTTCAACATTTGGCCCAATGTCACTAGCTAATTTGGCCTTATGGCACTTCTGCAAAGCGTCATTATACCAAACCCTAAAGTTTGGCCCAATTTCACTCTGCAAAAGCGTCATTATGCCAAATTTCTACATTTGGCATAATGTCGCTTAGCACAATGTCAGGGCACCGTCACTGAGGGATGAATGTAACATCCAAGAGTTGAAAGAATTTTTGAAATCGATCACCTAAATTTAAGGTTCCCGTTCTCGTTTCCGTTTCTGTTCCCGCGGAACTATAGGGATGAAATATAATCTAAATTACTAATGGGGGGGATAATGTAGCAATCCTAGTGCAGGAAGGGTTATAGAAATCTGTCCAGTAGTTTCCAATTTTCCATTCCCAAACCCGTTCCTGTGGGAATATCCGTTTAATTTTTAAAATTTTATGTCATAAGAACCTTCTCCTGACAATAACAAACACAAAAAAAAGAATTGCGGATTCTAAGATCGATATTGTTTCTGTGTCTGAACCATGGTTTCATCCAAACATATGCAACGAAGTCTATCGTCTGCAGGGCTATAAGCTTTTTCGAGCCGATCGTATGTCTCGGACTGGTGGTGGTTCTGCTTTGTATGTGCGCGATGGATTAAGTAGCAGGTTTGTTTGTAAATCGGACGACAGCTGTCCCATAGAATATTTATTAGTTAATATCAAATGTGACACCGAAAACGTCGTGGTAGGATCGGTCTACCGGCCGTTTAATTATATTAGCTTGACACATTTGGAGATTAGAGTCGATTTCATGTTGTTATTCTCATACAATACTGAGTGGTGATTTTAGTCATTTATCTCAAAATTTTGTAAGTTCCTTTGAAGCCCTCAATCTAAGTCCCATAAACCGCTCCTTACCCACTCACTTTACCGATTCGTCCAATTCTCTGCTTGATTTATTTCTTTCCAGCGATGTTGAAAAGGTTTTGCTATATAGTCAGCTTCAAGCTCCAGGTTTCTCTAAGCACGATCTTATCTTTAATTGCTTATATATGATTTGTCAAACTGATAAGCAAAGATTTCAATATCGCGATTTCAAAAACCTAAACGTGTCTCACTTGCTGCGAAATTTCAACAATATAGACTGGAACTCACTTTACCTTATGCCGAACATAAATGAGCAGATAAGTTTCTTTGGGCGTAATCTCAGTTCTTTGTTTGACTTGCATGTACCCATTAAAACCTGTCTTGTAAAACTAACGTCTCCCCCTTGGTTGAATGGTGACATTTGCGCTTTGATGTCATGGAGAGATGCTGCCTACAGTCAGTGGACACGATATAGGGTCGAATACTTTCACCGATCAGCAAAAATGCGTTATTATGAACAAAAACTCGGTACCTCAGTTTCCAGTAAGAACGTATGGAGAAGACTGAAAGAAATTGGTATTGGAAAACAATCTAAGCCTCTTCCTAGTGACATAGACTGCGATGCTCTCAATAAAAACTCACCTCCAAGCAGGGGCGTAGCTACCGCCGTATTTGCCGTATCAATTATACGGGGCCCCCAGGCCACGGGGGCCCCCAAAGTGTGTAAGGAAAAAGAATAAAAACTTTCTAATTTATTTTATTTTACAAATAACAAAATTCTATAAAGCAATTCCTTTTTTTCCCGCCTTAAGCGTGCGTTCAAATAGTTGGCAACACTCTACATCGTTATGGCGGGCTGCGGGACTTCCCCGTTTTACTTACTTCACAGAGATAAGAAATTAACTAGATGGCAAAACTTTACTTCTCTTGCCCCGCAGCCGCAAAAACCATTTGTTTACATTGTTGTTTTTGTAATCATATCCTCTGTCTGTGAATACGTGCGAGCTGAAAAAAATGGCGTAAATAATTTATGAAAGTGTGTGTGAGGTGAGTTTATTTTCATTTGACGTTAAAGTATTTTTTTAATAGCGCAGTTCACACTGCTCAGCTAGTTGGACAGACTTGGTTTGATGCATAGAGTGGAATAGAACAAAAGGGAAACCACTTACTTCTCTTACCACACATATTTCATTTGCTTATATTTTTGCTTTTGTAATACAAGATCTATCTGTGATACACATATTCAAGCAGAATACTAATTAGTATTAATGAAGTTACATACCTATATCACTTTATATTCGGATATTAAATTGATGATTTAAAATCCAAAAATAAAGTGATGTTTGAAAAATAGGTCGGTGGATGGATTCAGTTGGGTAAGTTACGCTTAAGCCCAACGCAAACCAGCACGATAACGTCGTGCGATCCAATTTCTGTCAAAATGAAATACATTTAACCTTATGGAGGTTTGACTTAACGCAATCGCATCGCACGCACTTAATGCGCTGGTTTGCGCAAGGGTTAACGCTTTTCTATGTCTCTGTCTCCTCGTTGGTTTGATGTAAGTTAGATAGTCTTTTGTTATTAGCTTTCACATTGTCAAATTAGTCGTTAAATTTTACTTTTCAATAAATTTTTACAAATAATTTACATAATCGTAGCAAAAATTATGATTAAGCTTACAACCAAATGCGCAACAAGTCCTTTCATGCAAAACTATTTATTTTACTTTAATTATATTTTATTTCATACTTTTCCACTATAAAATACCTTATTTTCATGGTTTGCATGAAGTTTTTCACGATTTGATTAGTTTCTAGTTCACTTTATCAGAATCGTCTGTCGAAGTTCGAAATCACTCAATTTTAAAAAGTGGTTGTTTAGACTAAAGTTTGACAAACTATTTATACAGTGTGAACTACTCTATGTTGAAAAATGGTCAGGCTCTTTTAACTTTCACCACGAAGAAAATGGCCGCAAAGGCAAAAGCTAAAGGTAAGACTAGACATAAGTTAGCTTCTGTGAAAAACTGAAAAAATTGCTCCCGCAGTTTTTCCAAACTGGTAGCTACAATTTTTGATAGTTTTTGTAATGAATCTATTATTATTGCTGTATTTAGATTTTTATTCATACTTTTCGATCAATTTCACAGCTATTCATAAGCTCATTTCAAAACTATGATTTAAAGCTAGAATACAAAAGTGCGATCTAAATTAATTTTAATAATCACAGCAGGTAATCACAGCATGCTTTTTATTCTTGACCCTTCCAGTTACAACCGCAACGGCAGAAAGAAGTTTTTCAAAATTAAAACTAATAAAAAATTACTTAAGAACTTCGATGGGACAAGAACGGCTGTCAGACATCTCACTATTGTCCATAGAGGCAGAAACTTTAGAAAAACTAAAATCATCATCAGCCATAAATGATTTAATAAATCAGTTTGCCGAAAAAAGGCAAGGAGAGTGAAAATTTAAAATTCGATTTTTATTTGTAAAATGGGTAAATTATGTGATAAATAAATATTTCCTCTCACAACATTTTTTTTCTTTTGTGAAAAATCTTTACCTCCATATAAGGGCCTCCAAAAAAATTTTTATACGGGGCCCCGACAAGGCACGCTACGCCACTGCCTCCAAGCCTCATTCCTCAAACGAGGAAGTTCCAAGCGATTTCTTGAACGAAGTTGAAACAAGTACTGTATATAGCAATTTCAGTTTTGAAAGGCTTAAGCAAGAGGACGTTATAGAAGCAATATTATCAATTAGATCGAATGCCATTGGTCTCGATTTAATAAACCCTAAATTTACTTAGCTATTTCTCCCATACTTATTACGTTTTATAACGCATATTTTCAATACCATTTTGACAAACCTCTGAATTTCCTTTGGAGTGGAAGAAAGCAAAAATTATTCCCATTCCTAAGAAAATTACAAGCTCAGAGACAGTGTTCCGACCAATAGCTATTCTTCCCTAAATTTCAAAAGCCTTCGAGAAAGCAGTCTTTAAGCAGGTACAAAATTATCTGTTTTCCAACGGTCTGTTGAAATCCTGCCAGTCTGGTTTCCGCCCGCAACGGAGGCGGAGCTGCACATCAGCCCTACTTCTAGTTTCTGATGAAATAAGAACTGCAATGGATGGCGACCAAATATCACTTCTAACACTATTAGATTTCTCAAAGGTTTTGGACACTGTCAACCATTTAATATTGTGCAAAAAGCTGCTAAATTTGTATGGTTTCTCCATCGAGTCATGTAAGTTAATCCTTTATTATCTTAGTGGGAGACAACAATGTGTTATCGCAAATGATCGCTCGTCCAGTTTTATGAATGTTCTAACCGGTTTTCCACAGGGATCGATACTTGGACCAATTCTTTTCTCTCTATATATAAACGAACTCCCACTTGTTATAAAAAAACTGCAAAATCCACCTTTATGCCGATGATGTGCAGCTGCTGATCAGTCGACCTTTGTCGGAGAGAAATGAGGCAGTTGCCTTATGAACGAAGATTTGCTAGTCATCTCACGTTTGATCCAGTAAAGTCAAAAGCTACATATACCCATCTCTCGTAAAGTCCTCGCTGAATCAACTTTAAGTTCATTGCTGATCCAGGTCACACCCATTCATTACGTAAGCTCTGCTTCAAATCTTGGCATGGTTTTCAATCGCACCTTGACATGGAATGACCATCTGAATAGCGCGATAGGGAAGGTTTATGGATGTTTAGAGGTCCTATTAAATGAAAGATAAGAACTCTAATTCAAATAAATTATTATTTTATTTTTAATGCAAGGTATGAAACTTTGAACAACAAGAATCAGAACTTAAGTTGACTGCATGTCATGAGAGCGGGATGTCGAATGAATGATGTTGGAAAAAGCATGTGGCTGATTGCTGATGACAGGCGAAAGATTTGACTTTATGCTCGCGTAGTTGTCTGCCTGCTTCTCGCGTGGTTGTCTGCCTGCTTTAAGAAAAGTGTTGCAAATTGTCAGCTTATGACGTTCATAGATTGGTTCTGATTACGAGGAGTTTTTAGTGAGGTAAGAGTCCCAAACAACTTGGTGTCGAATACTGCCAAGTGTAATTTGAAGATTTCCTCCTGACAAAAAAAAAAAATTAATTTAAAACGTTGGAAATCGATTCCAAATACCGCGAGCAAAATCAAAAACGTAAACGATACAAAAAAAAAATATATTTATCCGCAAAAACTAAATTGGGATGTCAACAATCCCGACCTGCGCGCAACTTGTCTAATTAAAACGAAATGTCAAAATGACACAGGTTCGCGTACGGCAACCAACAACACTTCAGTGCAGTCTCCCCTAGCTCAGTCTGATGGGTGGGTTCGATTTGATATTCCTTTTTAATCCGATTCGACTAAAAGGGAATATCACATAATTAAAAAATAATATCACGTACTAATAAAACTATGATGAGTGAGAGTACAAGGGCGTATTAGCTCACTTTTAATATGGGCGCCAGGAAACCTTTTTTTAAAATGGTGGTTTGCCTTAACCAAAAGCTGAAATATAAGCTAAAGAAGAAAGAAGAAACTAGGATAGAACTGAAATAAAACAGTACGAAATTTCAGAAGGAAAATTATAGAATTTATTGTATTCGTGTCTGGGAAACCGTGGCCGAAACCTGGATTTAAAACCTGCGAGTCCCCCAATCTCGGGAAAGAAAACGGTAGGCCAACGAAGGCCTAGCCGATCTAAGCCTTTGCCCAAATAAGGCGACTCTAAACATGTTCGAAAAACCCTTGAAAATGAAGGATTTCTCGAAACGAAAAATAAGAAATAAAAGAAAGAAAATACTTAGCTATTCTTGTCTGTTATTCACTCCTCCTGTACTCCTTAAGAAAATACCTTCTCCGGACTTGTCCCAATTTTTCTCCTCAAAATTTCCAACTGGAATTTTGCCGCTTAAACGATTCAGTCAAATCTGTCTCTCAAAAAGAAAATTCGATAGCTCGAAAATATCGCAACAATTTTTGTGACGCTTTCTTCTATCCTTTCACTTCACAGCCACAGAGAGCATCAAGATGGCGGGTTTTTCTCCTCCATCCGGCATCGGCCATGCAGCCATCCTCGTCAGACCTTTAAACGTGGTGTTGTTCGGTCTCACTTTTACTGCAACATTGCGCCATTAGGCTAGGATGTTCAAGTGAGATGTAACGAATCAACTACCCGCGGTCCTTTGCGTTCAGGTGATGTGATCACCATTAGCCGAGTGGACGAGTTCAACCCCTTTCAGAAAGACTTACTCCGAAAAATTATTTAACTCGCGCAAGGAAGAAGGAGAAGGCATTTTCCCGGAGAACGAAGAAGAAAAGATGCTAAGTTTGAATCTATCCCTAGACCTTCGTCCAGATAGTTAGAAAAGAAGAAAGTGGGGATAGAAACGGAAACACGTCTCTAAGTGATTCTTCCTAGTGATTCCTATTGACGTTACTGAATTTAATTTTAATTAAGAGTTCATAGTAAATTTAGGTTGGTGTGAATATAGTTCACACATTGTTGGGCATGGGTCTCGATCTTCATGCAATTCATCCTTTGTCGATTTCCTTTCGTAGGCCACCTACCGTACGAACTTTTGTGGACCGACCGTCACACAAGAAAAGTGTCTTTAGTTGTATCGTCTCCACACCATGGCACCAAATAACCTGAAAATGGCTTTTCGAAAGTTCTAGAAGAACAGGTCTCCGGCTGATGGACCAGGTTTCAACTGAACTCTTCTACTACTTACGAGTAGCTCTGAAAAAAGTATATTAGCGGAAGAAGAACGGCAGTTAGAATTTGTTGTAGTAAAATTTACCGCAACAAGCTTGAGAGTCGGATTTCCGCATAGCATTAAAAATAACAAATAATTACTTACGACTTTTCATGCATTCATTGTCAAACCACTTTTGCGGGAACTTTAAGGTTCTATTAGGAGCCGTAGCTGATGTTGAGTTTCTAATGCAACGCATAAGTTGGATTGAATGTGCTTCAGTTGAGTCATAGCATACATTTAACGTTGATAGATGGTGATCCACATTTTATTGGAACTTCTCAGCATCCTTCTGATTTCAGATTTTTTTCTTGACTAGAATTTTGAATGGTAAAAACGACAGTAATGGGCATGTGGTCGGAGAAGTTTTGGTGCTGCACCTGAAATTCTGTTATTAAATTAACCCAATTGTTATTTTTTGCCGCGCAACAGTCGATGACAGAATTGCCTTGTCCACCGTAAAGTGAAGTTACCATCGTTATCACCGTTCGTACATCCATTAAGCACTAGGTAATCATACAACTGAAGCATTTCCAGGAGATGTGTGCCGTTTTGGTCGCGTACTGCCTCTTTTGATGATGTGTTGCCAAGATTTAATAAGATGTTGTTAATACTTATGGATGTGGTGATTCGAAGATTGCTGGTTCTCGTATTAAAATCTCCTATTAATAGAACGCTTTTCCCTGCCAGGTGATGCATGATGTTGTTCAAACGTTCGTAATCGTCATTCCATTTGTTGCAGTTTATATAGAACGGTATAATGTACATATTATTTTCTCGTAACAGTTTAACAATCGTGACCCCTTCATGTTCTTCAAAGTTGTAGTTTATTAGCAGAGCTGTTTTAATCCCGAAGACACTGCCCCCACTTGCTCTGCCTTTAACATTATCTTTTATTGCTGCTTCCCAGACTAATTTATATCCACTAAAATATTTTGTAAATTTGCTAAGGTTTTCTTTAGTTACATGAGTTTCGAACAAAAAGAATAAGTCATAATTTTTAATATAATTGAAAAAATCTATAAACAAGAGTTTGTTATTTAAACCCGACACATTATAAAACAAGATAGTACAATTATTAATTTTCAATTTCACAGTTAGTGAACTGACGACAGCACAGTTTCAATTTCGTATCATAGTACTAGAACTGTCAGAATTTCTTAGAAGTGGCATCCCTGGTCTGGTAACAATTGGTCTCGGCCAATTGCTATGACGTCCGCTTGACATTACTATTTGTTTGACAGCTTCAAAATCTAATTGAATTGTTTTTTTTTATTCGCTTCAGTGGGTTGTTTTGATTTTATAAACTTCCTGTAGCCAAGTAGAATTCTGCGTTTGTGTTGTTACTGCTTTGAAAGATCGCGTTGAACGTAAGCACCTGTGCCTTTGAGCTTAGCGGAGTTCCGCAGCATATTCAACGCAATCATGTTAGAGCCAGTGTCAATTTTAAGTTATATAACTGAATTGTTTTCGCTTGAATTAACGAGATCCGAAATTTGATGAATTTCTCCTAGTAGAAGACGTGTGATGCCTTGAATCGAACTAATTATATAAAAGGCATATACGATTCCAAGCAAATTAAAAAGAAAAGCAAGATGTGCACCGCGGGAAAATTTCGAGAGAATGACGTTTATCGTTTAATGAAAAGGTGTGTTTGTTCACTGAGAAGAAAAAGTGTGTCCAGCAACAATTTGTGCTGATACCACGGCCGCTCACCTGGGGGTGCGTTCGATGGAAAAGTTTTGATTAATTTGAGGTAGGTAAGGTATATTATTTTATTGGATAGATTGGGCGCGTTCGAGAACCTATCGGATAGCCTATCTCGGATAGCCGTATCTTGGATACCTTTTTGAACGATTCAGATATCTTTTTCCGGATAGCTGCAGACAACAGCTGTGAAATATTAAAATTCGACTTTTGAAAACAGAAAAACATTCAAAATATCATTGCTAGACGATTATAACTTATTTTTTTCGATTTCCCATGCATTTTAAAAGACTCGTATGCTGAAATAAATGCACACCAAAACAAAAAATCAACATGAAAAGAAATAAAAATAAATTTTCTATATGTTTGTATCAGCTGTTCGCTAAGGTATCTGAGGTATACCGAAAATTCACAGATAGCTTTGGTTTCTCTATTTGACAGAAATGGTTTGCATCTTTGCTAAATGCTTAACACGTAAACAACAACAACAAGCTATCCGGATACCGTTCTCGAACGCAGCCATTATTGGGTGGGTAGGTGGTAATAAGATTTTCGTTAGTACGAGAGCTAACGAAAAATTAGTGGGCGCCAGAAAATTTTTATTGAAAGGAATTTTCAAACCTTTGCTGAAAAGTAAAGAAAAAAAAAATACGACCAAGGAATATGAACAAATTTGAGTGGAAAACGAAAGACAATGTTTGAAGGGAATGAAATGAAATCTTTAATGTTCAATTTATGTTGTTGGGAAAACCTTAAGAGATTAGGATTAAAAACCCAAATCTTTTCGAGAATATAGTTATAATAGTATTTTTTTTAAAAAAGAGAAAGAAAAGTATAGAGCAAACAACAGTTACTTACTTACTAACTTAGGTGGGCATTACAGTTCGGGGTGAACCTGGGCCTCAACGAACATCCTTCTTTAACGATTTCGATCTCGGGCGAGCTCTCTCCAGTTTCGCACTCCAAGTCGGTTGAGGTCTTCATCCACTTGACTGCGCCACCTAAGACGAGGTCTTCCCCTTCCGCGATTTCCCGACGAACCGGAGCGTTTGGGTCCACCCGCTCTACATGGCCCAACCATCGTAGCCTCAAACAATAGTTACGCCAAAGTCAAATGAAACATGAAAAGCCCGTTATCATGGTGTCTTGAAAATGCCATTTGGCTATGAAAAAGGTCGCGAGTCCCTCAATATACGGGATGTTATCGGCACAAAAAACAAACAGATATTTTAGCTCAATTGAAGCAAAATTCAACTACTTTCAACTCACAAAATCATGCAGAACTTACACAACAGATTTCACAGTACTTATCTTAAAATTCAACCAATTGTTTATCCTTCAATTTCTGTGTCCTTATCTGACACTTTTCAAGTTTTCTTTTTCTCCTGTTGGGAAGTTCTGTGCTGTCCCGTTCTGCCAGATCCTTTTATCCACACGCGAGAAAAAGTTAAAACAAAATGGATTTCTACCAGAAATCGCTAATTTTCAAAACAAGTCACAAAGTTTGCTACTTGGAACTTTTTTTTTAAATCAAAATATTAACCAATATGGCTTCTCTAAAATCGCTTTATAACTTTTTTTAAAAAAAACCTCTATGTTCAATAGCCAACAAGGCAAAATAGTAACCTGAATTTAAGTGTATTAGATAAAGAAAATAAATATGACTTAAGAAGATGTGAAATATTAAGTATTAAAGAAAAATTAGCTAAAAAAGAATTAGAAGTAAAAATGAAGCAAAGAGAAAAAGAATAGCAAACAGAATTTAGGGGTGTTACCGAATATTTCCGCGAACCCATTACTTTAATCTATTAATTAAAACGTTGGAAAATAATTCCAAATACCGCGAACAAAATCGAAAAAACGTAACCCATACAAAAAAAAAAATATTATAATCCGCGAAAAATTTAATTGGGATATCAACAATCCCGACGTGTGCGCAACTTGTCTAATAAAACGTATAAAATTAAACTATGATGAGTGAGAGTACCAGGGAGTATTAGCTCACTTCTAATATGGGCGCCAGGAAACCTTTTAAAAATTGTGGTTTGCCTTAAACAAAAGCTGAAATATAAGCTAAAGAAGAAAGAAAAAAACTAGGATAGAAATGAAATAAAACAGTACGAAATTTCAGAAAGAAACTATAGAGTTTATTGTATTTATAGGGTGTATGGGAATCTGTGGCCGAAACTTGGGTTAAAACCCAAACTCTTTTCAATATAAAAGAAAAGGTACAGTTTCTTTCGAGGTTGGCAGAAGGCCAATTCTCGAAATAAAGAAAATTTAAAATAGCAAACAGATTGTTGTGTCGTTTGAACACAAGGAAGAATTACGAAAGGAAAGTTTCCGAAAAAAGAAGTAATAGTATAGTATAAAGTAAAACGGTCTCGAGTCCCGCAATCTCGGGAAAGAAAACGGTAGGACAACGAAGGCCTAGTAGATCTAAGTTTTGTCCCAAATAAGGCGACTCTAGACTCGTTCGAAAAACTCTTGAAAATGAAGGATTTTTCGAAACGCAAAACCAGAAATAAAAGAAAATAAAAATACTTAGCTATCCTTCTGTTATACCACTCTTCCTGAACTCCTTGAGAAAATACCCTCTCCGAACTTGTCTAAATTTTTTCCTTAAAATTCCCAATTGGAATTTTGCCGCTAGATCGATTTAATCAAATCTGTATCTCAAAAAGAAAATTCTGATAACTCCAAAAATATCGCAACAATTTTTGTGACGCTTCTTCTATCCTTTCACTTTCACAGCCAAAAGTCAAGAGACCATCAAGATGGCGGGTTTTTCTCCTCCATCCGGCATCGGCCATGCAGCCATCCTCGTCAGATCTTTAAGCGTGGTGTTGTTCGGTCTCACTTTTACTGCAGCATTGTGAGATGTAACGAATCAACTACCCGCGGTCCTTTGCGTTCAGGTGATGTGATCACCAGTAGCCGAGTGGACGAGTTCAACCCCTTTCAGAAGGGAGAACGACCAACAAAAGATGCAAAGTTTTAAAGCTCGACAGCTACTTTCCGTAGACCTTCGTCCAGATAGTTAGAAAAGAAAGAGTAAAATCCGAAACACGTCTCTAAGTTATTCTTCCTTGATGTTGACGATACAGAATTTAATTTTACTTGAGAGTTAATAGTAAATTTAGGATGGTGTGAATATGAATCACACATTGTTGGACATGGGTCTCGATCTTTATGCCATTCATCCTTTATCGATTTTCTTTCGTACGCCACCTGCCGTACGAACTTTTGTGGACCGACCGTCACACAAGAAAAGTGTCTTCAATGCCATCGTCTCCATATCTTGGCACCAAATAACCTGAAACTGGCTTTTCGAAAATTCTAGAAGAACAGGTCTCCGGCTGATGGACCAGGTTTCCACTGAATTCTTCTACTACTTTCGAGTAGCTCTGAGAAAAGTATGTTAGCGGGAGAAGAACGGTAGAAAGAACTTGTTGTGGTAAATTTAACCGCAACAGGGGAAAGAGGTAACGACCGGGTGTAATTATATTAAGAATAAAATTGAAAAAGCAAAAAACTCTTTCAAAGTTGGGGACTTTTATTGTCACAGATCTCGTCTTCAAACGGCTTGAGATCTTTAACATTGCACGTTCCGCGATTTTTCCCTTTATCATCTTTAAGCACGTTTACATTTACTGATTCGAAAAGGCCCATCAAATGTTGGTGCCAATTTCGCAGCATAGTAGTTCGCAGCGTCGGAGAGTACTAAGTTTCTACGCCACACGAGATCGCCCAAGTTGATACTCCGTGTCTCTCCGGCGTAGATTGTAAATCTGGGCCGAATTTTTTGTCGCTACCCCTAGCTTCTTAGCAATATCTTCTCTGAGCTTCTTGAACGAAGCTCCTATCTCTTCTTGGGATTGGTGACTCTCTTCACCATCGATCCTCGACTCGAAATCACGACCACTCGTGCCCATTTTTCTTCCAAAATTCGCAAAATATGGAGAAACCCCTAAAACCTTTACTTTGGGATGGTAGTGTGCAGTATACCTCAGATTCGACGCGTATTCTGTACACAGGAATCGCAGTACGTTAATGCGAAATTGGGGGCCGTTATCACACACAATCCATTTCGCAACACCAAATAACAGAAATACATTCTCTTCAAGCTCTTTACATACCGACTTTGCAGTTGCAGACCGTAGCGAAAACAACAAAGGGAATTTAGTGAAATAGTCAACCACAGTCAGAATGTGGATAAAACCCCTCGATGATTTTGGAAGCGGACTCACCAAGTCCACGCACACCATTTCCCATGGTTTGGACGTACCTTCCCTTTCCGTCATCAAACCAGCTGGTTTCTATTTCACCGGCTTTACCTGTTGGCAAGTTTTACAATTCCTAACGTATTTGGTTATATCTCCTCTCATTTTAGGCCAATAAAATTTTTCCATAACCCTAGCAAAAGCCTTCTGTATGCCCATGTGCCCTGCTAATGGACCATCATGACATTTTTCTAAAATCGCTAACCTATCTTTTTTCCGATCACTAACTTCCATTCATTTCCACTTTCATTAACCAAAACATGACTCGCTCTGACATGTTTAAATAGCCTACCATTCTCAACTCTCCACGATGGTTATAACAATGGATCCTTCTCAACAGCCGATTTCATTTTAACTATCCTAGGGTCAGAATCCAAACCAGCTATCGCACTCCTCGCGACAACATGTCTGGAACTACATGTTCTTTACCCTTTCGGTGGATAATCTTGAAATCGAATTGTTGTAGCCGAATGGCCCAACGCGCTAATCTTGAGTATTCTTGAGATTACTCAACCACACTAAGGAATAGTGATCAGTTATAACCGTAAATTGGACACCTTCCTCAGCTCAACTTCTCAATGGCCAACATCACTGTTTCGTCTTATATCTACTTCTTGACAGCCCCGTCATCTGAACAACCTCGTACATTTATGCTTTGAATAGTGTGGTGAATTTAATAGTTCAGTTATTTAGTTATGAGTTCTGAGTTACTATAAAGAGGCATTGCCAGATGACATGACAATCTGTACATTTACAATCAATTGCATAATGCATAATTTTATACTCTGAATGGTACTGTTACGTTCTATATATATATATATTTTTTTTTTTATGAGACACTAGTAGCCATAGCGCTCCGGTGCTCTTACAACTCTTCCTGATCTTGTAACAATATTGCTTGGCCGATCGGTTGTATCTATTTCAACATCGACAACGTTGTCACTTGAAAGGTTTTCTGTTTTTGGTTCATTTCCGAAAGAGCAACCAATCTCAGTGTTTTCGTTGTCGTTGTCGATATAGATGTCTTCATTAAATAAGTTTGAAGGTGCCCTGTTAAGTGAACACCTAATATGGCGTCTATTTCTTCTAAAATTATTACCTTCACTATCAGTTAAAACATATGACCTGCCGTTTACTTTTTTAGAAATTGTTCCATACATCCAATCGCTTTCATTTTTTTTAAACATAATATTTTGAGTTTCATTCAAAATGGATAGTGGCTTGCAGTTTCTATTATAGTACTGAGCTTGGAGAATCTTCTTCCTGTCTATGCGATTTGAAATTCTTTCGCATTTATTTTATGCGGTTTTAAATTATTTTTATTCGTAGGGACTTTGAATTTTATTTCTCTGCCCATGAAAAGCTGTGCAGGTGACAGCAACATATTTGCCAAAGGCGTAGCATTATACTCCAGAATTCGATACTTAAAATCTTTTTGCTTACCCTCCTCAAAGCATTTTTTTAAAAATCGCTTAGCAATCGCCACCCCTTTCTCTGCTAAGCCATTACTCTGTGGACTAGAGAACACGAGTTTGACATTGAACTCGTTCGCGAATTCTCTGAACTTTAGGCTGTTAAGTTGTTGTCCGATCGAACTTCAAGTGGAACACCAAACTTCGAAAATATTTATTGAGATGTTATTACATCTATAGTATGATTAATCGATTTATCTTGCAGTTTTTCAACGCACAACCAATTGGAATACTCATCTATTACACACAAATAAGATTTTTCCTCCATGCTCAAATATATCCATTGAAATTTTTTCCCATGCTAAATCTGGTTCCTCATGCTGATAAAGTGGCTCTTTTGGATTGTTATATCTAAATTTCTCGCAAATACGACACCCTTGGATATTTTTTTCTATGTCCTTGGACATACCTGGCCAGTAAAACAGTCTTCGCGTTCGCATTCGTGTTTTTTCTATTCCTAAATGACACTCATGCAACATTTTTAAGACTTGATCTCTCAGACTCAGTGGTACCACCAATTTTTCATCCAAAAACAAAAGTTCGTTATTTACACCCAATCTGTCTTGTATTTTATGAAATTTTTTACAATCTAAGCTTAGTTTTCTGTATTCTGGCCACCCATTTTCGTGATATTTAAGAATTTTACTCAGAACTTCATCTTCCCTAGTAGCAACCTGGGCCCTATTGCACCAACCACTTTTCACTTTGCAGCTTTTCACTTTTACTTTGCAAATTTCGTTGCACCAAACGCCAATTTGCAAAGAGGAAATTATTTTTTTGAAAAGTGAAACAAAAATTCCCTCTTTGCAAATTTCGTTGCACCAAACGCCAATCTGCAAAGTGAAAAGTACTTTTCAGAAAAGTGCAAAGTTAAGCCAATTCGCTAAGGATTCTTTGATTTCGTTTCACCAAACAAAAAGACTTTGCACTTTGCAATTTCATATTCTGCAAAGCTTTTCAATAATTTGCAAAGAAAAAATTTCATTTGCGGTTCACCTTTTGAAGTGTTAAGTTCGGGTATAATAAATAACAAATTAAAATGAATCGCTTTGAACGACTTTTTGAAAACGACGAGTAGGTATAATTATATATAATTATTACGTAAGAGGTGTAAAACTGAGAATAAATTTTGAAATTGCAAATAATTTCCAAACAGTGGAAAGTTTTCGCTTGACAAAAACAAATATAGAATTTGTATAGGACACAAGTTGCAATATAGCAGTCAAAGGAATATGTGCCTAAGTCCTTTACAACAACTTTTGTGTACACTACGTTGGATGGGAAATGGAGCGCAGTACCATATCTTGGCACCAAATAACCTGAAACTGGCTTTTCGAAAATTCTAGAAGAACAGGTCTCCGGCTGATGGACCAGGTTTCCACTGAATTCTTCTACTACTTTCGAGTAGCTCTGAGAAAAGTATGTTAGCGGGAGAAGAACGATAGAAAGAACTTGTTGTAGTAAATTTAACCGCAACAGGGGAAAGAGGTAACGACCGGGTGTAATTATATTAAGAATAAAATTGAAAAAGCAAAAAACTTTTTCAAAGTTAAAGTTAGGGACTTTTACTGTCACAGATCTCATCTACAAACGGCTTGAGATCTTTAACATTGCACGTTCCGCGATTTTTCCCTTTATCATCTTTAAGCACGTTTACATTTACTGATTCGAAAAGGCCCATCAAATGTTGGTGCCAATTTCGCAGCATAGTAGTTCGCAGCGTCGGAGGGTACTAAGTTTCTACGCCACACGAGATCGCCAAGTTGATACTGCGTGTCTCTCCGGCGTAGATTGTAAATATGGGCCGACTTTTTAGTGGCTACCCCTAGCTTCTTAGCAATATCTTCTCTGAGCTTCTTGAACGAAGCTCCTATCTCTTCTTGGGATTGGTGACTCTCTTCACCATCGATCCTCGACTCGAAATCACGACCACTCGTACCCATTTTTCTTCCAAAATTCGCAAAATATGGAGAAACCCCTAAAACCTTTACTTTGGGATGGTAGTGTGCAGTATACCTCAGATTCGACGCGTCTTCTGTACACAGGAATCGCAGTACGTTAATGCGAAATTGGGGGCCGTTATCACACACAATCCATTTCGCAGCACCAAATAACAGAAATACATTCTCTTCAAGCTCTTTACATACCGACTTTGCAGTTGCAGACCGTAGCGAAAACAACAAAGGGAATTTAGTGAAATAGTCAACCACAGTCAGAATGTGGATAAAACCCCTCGATGATTTTGGAAGCGGACTCACCAAGTCCACGCACACCATTTCCCATGGTTTGGACGTACCTTCCCTTTCCGTCATCAAACCAGCTGGTTTCTCATTCACCGGCTTTACCTGTTGGCAAGTTTTACAATTCCTAACGTATTTGGTTATATCTCCTCTCATTTTAGGCCAATAAAATTTTTCCATAACCCTAGCAAAAGCCTTCTGTATGCCCATGTGCCCTGCTAATGGACCATCATGACATTTTTCTAAAATCGCTAACCTATCTTTTTTCCGATCACTAACTTCCATTCATTTCCACTTTCATTAACCAAAACATGACTCGCTCTGACATGTTTAAATAGCCTACCATTCTCAACTCTCCACGATGGTTATAACAATGGATCCTTCTCAACAGCCGATTTCATTTTAACTATCCTAGGGTCAGAATCCAAACCAGCTATCGCACTCCTCGCGACAACATGTCTGGAACTACATGTTCTTTACCCTTTCGGTGGATAATCTTGAAATCGAATTGTTGTAGCCGAATGGCCCAACGCGCTAATCTTGAGTATTCTTGAGATTACTCAACCACACTAAGGAATAGTGATCAGTTATAACCGTAAATTGGACACCTTCCTCAGCTCGACTTCTCAATGGCCAACATCACTGTTTCGTTTTATATCTACTTCTTGACAGCCCCGTCATCTGAACAACCTCGTGCATTTATGCTTTGAATAGTGAGGTGAATTTAATAGTTTAGTTATTTAGTTATGAGTTCTGAGTTACTATAAAGAGGCATTGCCAGATGACATGACAATCTGTACATTTACAATCAATTGTATAATGCATAACTTTATACTCTTAATGGTACTGTTACAATCACTGCCAAGCACTCCTTCTCCGTAGTTGAGTAATTCTTCTCGGTTCTGTTTAGTGATTGGCTAATATAACAAATAGCCTTTTCACCCTCATCAAAACAGCGAAGGTACAGCTCCGATTACTCATTTGATCACACAAACTTTTCATTCTATTTTAACAAATCAGTAAGGGGCCTAACTAGACCTGCAAAATTTGGTACAAATCTCCTATACCATGAAATGGTCCCTACAAAACTCCTAACTTCCTTTACGTTTTTGGGTGGCGGGACTTTCACCATACTTTCGACCTTTTTAGGATCGACGTGAAGTCCGTTCCTATCTACAACGTATCCCAGAAACTTTAAGGAAGGCCTACAAAAATTACACTTTTCCCTACCTACTTTTAATCCTGCTTTCGTCAACCGTTTAAAAACTTCCTGCAATATTTTGAGATGTTTTTCGAAAGAATCGGTGACGATGATGATGTCATCCAAGTATACGAAGACGAACGGTTCCAAGTCGGGACCCAGAACGTCGCCAATAAACCTCTGCCATGTCGCCGGGGAGTTGTGTAGCCCGAAAGGCATCCTCAAAAATTGAAATAATTCTCTACCCGGTATGGTAAAGGCCGTATAATTTCTCGATCCTTCCTCCATTGGTATCTGCCAATCCCAATAGGCAGACTTATTTTTTTAGGGAAGACAAAAACCTAGTATTTCAGAGCTTGTCCAAAATAGCTGAGTAATTCGAAAAAAATGGTGTAAAATGGAGAAAAAGCTTAAGACGTGGGGGATGACATCAAACATGAGCTAGTTGAAATAATGGATTCTAGACTCTCTTCGCTGGAGCAGATGTTTAATGACAAGGTGAAAAATGTCACTCTTGAACTCGAACTTAAAATTTATGACATCACCAAAGACCATAATCGTTTAAAAAGCATCGTTGAAGAAATGGAACGGGATAAAATAAAGTCCGATGTCATCTTATACGCTGTTCCATCGCAACCTGAAAAGAAAATGACTGAATTGTACCAAAAAATCTGCGAAGTAGTTAATACTCCCACTGGAACACTCTTAAATGTTTTCATAGTAAAACCTAGGCGAGAGGGACGCAATATCGACACATGCATTGTGCTTAAATTTGCGCATGTAAAGGACAAACACAACCTGTTAAGAGCTGCTGCTTCACATCGCAAAAGAGCGAAGAGTGCACTTAAACTGCGTGACATTGGTATCAGTTCACAAAAAAGCTTCCACTTAGTGAGAGTCTAACTAAACGGACCTACCAACTACATAGACAGGTTCTAAACTTCAAACAACGAGCGCTCATCGCGTCTGTACACACTTTTAATGGAAACCTCTTCATACGCAGAGCACCTGACCAATCTCCTATACAAATAAATTCAACGGAAGAGCTGAGAAATGCAATGGGCACATCTTTAAATGATTGCGACAACACAACACACAATAGGTGTGTTTCTTTACTTTGTGCACAGAAATTCACAATCTGTCACATTTCAAGGAGTGGGGGTAAAAATCTCTCACAAACTCTCTGAAAGCGCGTAATTGTCTCAAAAGTAACGAAACGATCTTGAGCAAACATTCGCAGCAACGCTTAGAAAAACGTCTGTTTGACAGTTGTTGTATTTGTTTTGGCTGTGCACGAAGCACGATTTCTGCCCACAGAAATTTAGGTGGCAGAAATTCGCAGGGTGGGGAAATATTTTACTCTCTCGTGAGCACTCTCTTTTGTGCTCTGCTACGAAAAATCGCTGTGCTGGAACGGCATTAGACTGACTTGCGCCGAATTTCGGTGCATTTCGTGCGAATTTTCAGTAAAGAAACACACCTTATAGATCAGCGACAGCAACTGTACTGTATCGTTTTAATTTTTATTTACTTTTCCTCTTTGCTTCCTTGTTTTGTTTTCTTCTCTTACTATTATTTCTCTTTTTTTTTCTTGTTTCAATAATGTAAGAGAAATTTCCAGTGAGCCTTTCTTTTTGTCTTAAATATTGCTATACTATACTACTGTTTTTGTTAAATTTTTTCTATTTTATTATTCAAAATAATTAGAATATGTCTAATCACAATAACATTCACAGCAGACGTGAAAACCTGGGTTCGTTGGTTAGTGTTTTATGCAGACAAAAATCGGGTTTAACCATTTGTCATCTAAATGCACAGAGTCTTATGAATAAAATTGACGAATTTCGACAGACTTTTGTTATGAGTGAAGTAGACATTGTTTGTGTGTCAGAGACTTGGTTCAACCCTAATATCAAAGATGATTTTGTTTCTCTACGTGGTTTCAAGCTATATCGTGCTGATCGCTGTGATAGAATAGGTGGTGGTGCAGCTATCTACCTGCGAAAAATTTAAGATCTCGTGTGGTACTAAGTTCTGATGAGGATTATAGTAGTAAATATATTTTTATTGACATTTTAAACGCAGGAAACAATTGCATATGTGGTTCACTTAACATGCCACCAAACGTGGCTTGCTCTGAAATAGTTGAATCTGTTATTAGTGAGGTTTCGCTTAGATCTAATAATGTTGTACTTTGCGGTGATTTGAACATTAATCTTCTTAGTAACTCAAGCAAAAATTTCAAAGACGTGATGCAGTCTCCAAATCTCACATTTGCAAATGTTACAGAACCAACGCATTTTAAGCCCAATTGCTCTACCTCATTGTTAGATGTTATCTTAATTAGCGACCCAAATCATTTAAAATACTATAGCCAAAAGAGGCAGAAACATCTGCTTTTTCATTTCATGATTAAATTTTTGCCACTCTTGACTTCAATAAAGGGGGAGAGTACGATATTTTTGGCGACAAAAAATAATAACGGTTTTTGGTGGAGGGGTTCAATACAAGCATTTTTTACTATGGGAGGGGGGGTCTATCTCCCCCCGTTTAGGCGGTAGGGGCAATTTTATGAAAATTGACTTAAAATCTAAAAAAAAAAATATTGTAGAACAACGGGAAAACTTACAGATACAATTTATACTTTTTATGAAAGCCAGAAATCTGAAATCCTGAAATCACTTTATAATAAATTTTAAATGAAGTGATTTCAGTTTATAGTTTTTGAACAAACTGACTTCAAAGTCAAAATTTAGGAAAAAAAAATTGGAAAAATCACTTTGAGTATTATGTTTCTCGTGATTACAAATGCCAATAAAAAAAATTTGATATAATTGGTTGCTTTAATAAATTTTTTATCAAACGCTGTAAACTACTTTCTTCTGTCTTATAGTTTTTGAAATAATTGAAAAATAGTAAAATTATTGAAGTATGCAATATTTACAAAAAATTATGGAAATACGTACGAATTTACAATAATGTTAGGAAATAGACTAGTGAAAGTATAAAAATTCATCAGACAGGTGCTTATGTGCAATTAATTTCCGTATGCAACAACTTTCCGCATGGCACGCTTCGCGGGGGCTAATTATTTTAACCCTTTTTCCGCAGGGTTAAGCTGCTCATGCTAAATATGAAAATAGCAATTGTTTTTCTAGCTGCTAGTTATTTGATTGAACTGAACTGAGGAAATATCTCTGGAGTTTCTCCACTTCCTCAAATTGCCAGATGCCCCAGACTTGTCCTGCATAGCACATAATTGCTCTAGCTACTGCTTCAAACACTCTATATTTTGCACTGGCTGTTATCTGATTATCATTGAAGATTCTACTCCAGGTGCAGTTAATAGCGCGTTTTGAGTCTTTTAGTTTTTCTGGTAGATGTTCCTTGAAAGAAAGTTGAGAGTTGAGCAGGATACCAAGATATTTGTATTTTTTAACTTTTTCTATTTCCTCGTTTGACCAGTACCATGTTTCATTTCTGGAATATCGTTCTGTTCCATTTCGAAAAATTAAAATCTTAGACTTGTTGGTGTTGAGTTTGAGATTCCATAAGGTGCAGTATGTTTGCAGTTTGTTTATCATTAACTGTAGCGTGTTCGGATTCTCTGCTAGAATAACAATATCATCTGCGTACATTAAAAGTTTAATTTTGATATTTGCGTATGATATCCCTCCTGGTAAAAATTCCGTAAGATCATCCAAAAACAGAGAGAACAACAAGGGGCTAAGGAGGCAGCCTTGCTTTACCCCTGATTCTGTTTCAAACCATTCCGATAGAATATTTTCGTCCCATACCGCTGTAAAGTTGTCTTCGTAGAGTTTTTGTATTATTCGCATCATTTTTGAAGACAATCCCAAACTATAAAGTTTATAAAACAATGCTCTTCGGTTGATTGTATCGAAAGCAGCCTTGAAGTCTACGAAAAAGGCGTACAGTTTCGATCCGTTATCCAGGTACATTTTGGCAATACTCGTAAGCACGAAGATGTCATCTACTGTGGAGTAATTTTTGCGAAATCCGGCTTGGTGTTCGCTAAGCAGCTTATTTTCGTTTACCCAGCTCGTCAGTCTTTCCAGAAGTACGCCCGTGAAGATTTTCGTAACCGCGTTAAGGAAAGAGATACCTCTGTAATTGTTTGGATCCGTCGGGTCCCCTTTCTTTAGAATAGGGAATATGATGTTCTTTTGGAAACTTTTGGGTATCTTACCATGACTGAAGATGAAGTTAAAAGTTTTAGTTAACTTTTCCAGGAAGCTATCCGTTGCGTTTTTGAAGAATTCATAAGGTA
Organism: Melanostoma scalare; assembly: GCA_949752695.1. Classification (NCBI taxonomy): domain Eukaryota; kingdom Metazoa; phylum Arthropoda; class Insecta; order Diptera; family Syrphidae; genus Melanostoma; species Melanostoma scalare. The sequence continues at coordinate 98,150,146 of OX456986.1, forward strand.
TGCGATCTTCGCCTGGGGCCTTGTTTGCGCCACAATGATTTGTAACTTGTCTAACTTGCATAAGGGTAATGTTCCGATCTAGTGTTTCATTTTGGAGGGAGGGTGCTGCGTATTGCATTGGACTGACTGAGGATTCTATGTTCAGAAGGTTTTTGAAATGTTCTGCTAGAATCGGGGCCACTACTTGAATGCAATTCCCGTAGGATCTCTTGTTAAGGGATTTCGCTATCTTTCAGAAGTCTTTGCTATCTCTAACAGTGCTCAGGCTGGCGGCCAGTTGTAAACCAAGTGCTTTTTTTTCGTTGCACAGATCGTTTTATAAGTCTTGTTAGCTGCTTGATACATCTGTTTAGCAATAATGGAATCGTTTCTTCTCAATTGCTTTAACCATGCAAATGACTTTTTCCTGGCTCTTTCGCATTCCCAGTCGTACCAAGGCTGCTTAGTCTTGTTATTAGTTCTGTGTTGGGTTGTTCCCGTTGCCTGAAGGATACAGTTTGTCAGTGTTTCGATTCCTCTTACCGCTTCCCTGTTGCCCTCTTGAAGTCTAGCTATTTCTTCATCTAACTTTACCTTGTATCTCTCTTTATTTCTTTCATTCAACTGTAATTTTGGCAGCAAAGTTCTCTTTTCGCAAATTGAATCTTGCCTATTTGAGTGGATTTCAAGAGTAACAGAAACTGGAAGGTGATCTGAAAGATTTGTCTCTTGGGCTTCAATGTCTTTGATGTATTGAAATCCTAGACCTTTTGCAAAGATGTAGTCTATCGTTGAGCAGGCTGTACGTCTTAGAAATGTGAAATGCCCGTCTTTATCATTTATTGTTCGGCAGTTCAAAATTGATAAGCCAAAAGTATCGCACATTTCTAAGAGCTTTTTCCCATTTCCGTCCAATTTGTGATCTTTTGCTGTTCTGTTTTCGTTAATTGTCATCGGTACATCTTCCATTTCCATATTTAGTATTTGAGAGTCGCCAACTCTTCCATTGAAATCGCCTGCAAGAATAATGTTGTCTTTCCTGAAGCTCAGTAGAAAGTCATATAAAGTCGCGTAATCACCCATCCATTTATTGCAGTTGATATAGACTGGGACTATAAATATGTTTCCTTCCTTCGTTGATATTTCCACAAGGTGTGTATTTACGTGATATACAAAGTTTTAGTTTAGTTTAGTTTATTCATCAAACAGAGTAAATCTCTACAGACTACTATAATTTTAAATAAATGTATATAAATAAAATAAAATAACAAAAAATAAATTACAAAAAAATTTATGTGACAGGTCGCAATAGTAAAGCGGACAGTAAATTCTTTTTGAAAACCTCTCTTGAATTACTAGAGAAAATATCTATGACTTCTATTACAGAATTAGTTTCTTTTATACAACGTGCAAACGGTTTGTTTCTACAATAATTTCGTGTCGAAAAATTCTCATGAAAATGAAAACTAGCACGAAGTATTCTTTGCGGAGAGTAAAAATTTATTTGTTGTAATAAGAGAGAACAGTTTATTCTATTGCTAATTACATCTTTTATAAACATTATTGCAAAATACTTTCTTCTTAGCTCAAGCGTTTGAATATCTATTAGTAAGCATCTAGAAACGTATGATGGTACTTCGATATTCCAATTAAGTTGATGGAAAGTGAACCTTGTGAAACTCTTTTGAACCCTTTCTATTCTTAACGAGTGTACATTATAATAAGGATTCCAAACTGTACTACAATATTCCAGCACTGATCTTACAAGAGTTATATATAATGTTTTAAGGGCATATGGATCTGAAAAATCTTTAGAGTTTCTCCTTATGAACCCTAACATCCCATTGGCTTTATTTACTATATAATCTATATGCTTTGTAAACGTAAGTTTTTCATCCAGCATAACTCCCAAATCTTTTTTGGCAGTGACTCTTTCTAAAGTCATGTTATTGATACTATAATCAAAAATAATAGGAGATTTCGTCCTAAAGCACGTGAAACTCTGACATTTAGCAACATTAAGAAACAATTTGTTATAATCACACCATTCAGCCAAATTTTGAATATCTTTTTGAAGAAGGAGACAGTCTGAGGAAGATCGTATGACTCGGAAGATTTTCACATCGTCGGCATACATCAGGTTACTCGAAAAATTAAAACAATCTGGAATATCATTAATAAAGAGGATAAATAGCAAGGGACCAATATGACTTCCTTGGGGTACTCCAGAGGTCACATTTATCATTCTTGACCTGTGATTACTTAGTTTGACGTATTGAATTCTTTTATCTAAATAGGCAGTAATCCATTTTATAAAGCTTGAATGAAAGCCTAGTTTAGAAAGTTTGAAAATTAATATACTGTGGTTGACTCTGTCGAAAGCCTTAGCAAAATCCGTAAAAATAATATCAGTTTGGAAACTATTTTTAAACCCATTAATGACAGAATCGCATAAAATTGTAAGGTTAATAGCAGTAGATCTACCTGACACAAAACCATGCTGAAATTCAGACACTATACCTTTAACAAAAAAGCTCAATTTTTTGCAAATTATCATTTCAAACATTTTGGGAATGACTGATAATTTGCAGATTGGTCTATAGTTGATCACGTTTTGCTTCGATCCTGACTTATGAATAGGAGTTATAAAAGAAACTTTCCAGCAATCCAAAAACTTTCCACTTTTAAGGGATTTGTTGAAAATCAAACAAAGCGGCAAGGCCAAAGAAATCGAACAATTTTTCAATGCGATAGGGGCGATATTATCAGGCCCAGCACTTTTGTTTATATCAAGGCCATTTAAGGCGTCCAAAACTTCGGAAACACTTATTTCGATGCTACCAACATCAATAACATTAGAAGGGAAGAAAGCAGGAGGTTCACAGGAAGAAGAGGGCAAATAGACAGAACTAAAATAATCGCCGAAAAAATTACATATGACATTTACATCACTAGACAAGTTATCAAAATATTTCATACAGCTTGGAAGTCCTAAAGATTTTCGTTTGGTATTTATAAATTTCCAGAAGTGTTTACAGTCTGTTTTAATTTTTGACTCTACAGAGACTATATAATCGTTAAACAGGAAGCTATTGAGGCAGTCAAATTCCAGGTGACACCGAGTATAATTATGTTTAAGAACATGATTATCTCTGCTATGCTTGTAAGCTTTGTAAGCTTTGTTTTTCCTGTTTTTAAGATTTAATAATCTTCTGTTGAACCAGGGTGGATTGGAATTTGATTTACGAATTTTTTTAGGAATATTCAATTCAAAAGTTTCATCAAGGCACATAACGAATTTTTCAAACGCTTCAATTGCTCTAATTGCTTCAAAGTTTGCACGTTTATAATCAAAATAAAATTCTGGTACATCAATGACATCACTAATATAAGTTAAGAATTTACACTCTACAGTAAGGCATATATGATGAATTTTGTTTTCTATAACTGGGAAGTCAGTCTTTTCTACATGAGCTTCCAGATCTTTATCCACAAAAATTAAGTCTAATATACGATTCAGGCTGTTATAAAAACTGTTCAACTGTATAAGACTAAACTGACTAAAGAAATCCACAACTAACGCTTCTATGTCAGAAATAACATTGAATGGTACTAAATTCTTATCATCTTGATCTGTTTCCCATCTTATTTCACTAAGATTAAAATCTCCTAAGATCATTACATGGTCAGAAGTAGTTAGATTATTTAGAAATGATTGACAATTTAACAAATGCAAGCCTGGTCGGATATAGCTACCGCTAATGTATAGATTTAGGTTTCTATTCAATTTTATTTTTATTATTAGCTGGTCAACATCGAAGGAAGATGGATCACTATCAGAAACAAGTTCGATTTGACTACAAACGAAATTTTTTCTGACTGCAATTATAACACCTCCTCCTCGATCAAAACCAGTTGTAACTGAACATCGATCTTTTCGAAAAACTACAAATTGATTACAATTAAATATCTCAGAAGTAAGATGATTTTCACTAAGCCAAGTTTCAGTGAGCACTATTATATGATAATCTTGAGATGCGAAGTATACATACAATTTACTCAATCTAGTTCGAATTCCTCCGACATTTTGGTAATAGATGGAGAGATTATTAGAGTTGAAAGCATTTGAACTTATTCCAGCAGGAACGATTATTGGTGAGTTAACAA